>JBBPDJ010036973.1:0-12470 GCA_037974625.1 Cucumis cinereus
GTTATAATAAGTTTTGGTACAGTGAGATGGGTTGTATAAAACAGTATGGGTTGCATTATGTAGAAGATATTTGTTTAATTTCCGCTGTTTTGTGTTAAGTTTGCTTTTCCACAATTTTTAAGTTATTGGAATTGTTTAAGTTAGAGTTAAGGTAAGATAGTCAGTGAGGATCGTCAAGGTAAGAACGAGGTTCACTGGCTTCACACTGTCTCCTAGGCTAGGGTTAGAGGGTGTGACACTTGTCCTTTCCCACTTTGAAGCCTTCATACAAGCCTTTCGCGTACAAATTAGAAATCATGTTGCTTAGGACTTCACTTACCAGAAAGAAAAGAAAAGGAGAGAGATGGTCCCTTTGTCTTAATCCTCTAGTTGCGCCGATTCTTCCTCTTGGTCTTCCATTGATAAACATGGAATACTTTGAATTCAAGATTCATCCCATGATCCATTCAATCCATTTATCATCAAATTTCTTTTGTTTCAATACTTTCTTCAGGAATCCTCAGTCTACTCTATCAAAGGCATTTTCTCGGTCCAACTTGATTATCTATCCTTTCTTCTTCTTGGACCTATAATCTTCTACCACTTCATTGGCAATCAAAATAGAACCTAGAATTTGGCGCCCTTCCAAGAAGGAAATTTGGGTGGTAGCAATAATATTGGGCATGACTTATTTTAGTCTTTCAGCCAAAACTTTTGCTAATAGTTTGTACAAGAAGGTAGTGAGACTGATGGGACAAAAATCTCTTACTCTTATAACATCTTCCTTTTTCTTGATCAATCAAATGGAGTTTTCTTCAACACAAGCATTCAACTTTACATTCACATGAAATTCCTTGAAGAAAACAAGAATATCATCTTTAAGAATGTCCCATAATTTAATAAAAAATTTCGTTGTATATCCATTCGATCCCGAAGTTTTATTTCTTCCCTTGGACTTTAGAGTCGCATGAATTTTTGTGGAGCTAAACTGGGATATCAATTTTTGGTTTTGAGTTTCAGTGACTACTGCCCATTCAAATGAGCAAGAAAAGGTTCCTGTTTGATCATGCTTTGTGTATAAATGGCTATAGAAATCCATAATAAGATGTTCTATTTCAGCAAGAGAGGATGTTGGGATACCGCCATCTTTCTCATCAATAAATCTCCATAACCATTTCATTAGGAGAGCGTCATGCCTCTCCTGCAAAGAACCAATGCCTAAAAAACCATAACAAATCGACAAAGAGGCAGCCTGCCAATTAACAAGGTGAGCTTGAGGCTTAAAATCCTTGCCACTCCAAACGAAGTCTCTTATTTTCTTTTCCATTCTTTTGATGGCACCCTTTGGTGCTTGAATAAGAGTGAAGCTATACCCGGTAGGCTGGACATAACAGCTTGAGCTAAAGTAAGCCTTCCACCTTTTGAAAGAGAGACAAAGCGCCATTATCTATCTTCTGACTGAAGCGATCTTCAATTGCATTCCATCCTTCATTAAACTTCTGAGCCCCATCAATACATAGGCCTAAATATGAGAAAGGGAATGATTCCACCTTACAACCTATGTTTACTACGTAATGGTTTAGCTCTGTATATTCTATATTTACACCTTAGATGGACCTCTTTTCCACTTTAATAGACAACCCAACTCCCATAAGAAAAAGATTAATCATAGCCCACCAAGTATCAAAGTTACCATGAACCGAATCAACAAATAGAAGCGTGTCATCAACATACTGAATATGGGAGATGACTATTCCCAGATTGCCAACTACAAAGCCTTTTAAGGTTCTTTTTTCAACACAGTAATGAAAAAGGCAACTCAAAGCATCTGTGAAGAGAAAGAGAGCTGGATCTCTTTTTCGGATACCCCTCCTAGCTTTGATCTTCCCTCGGGGTCTACCATTAACCAAGATCGAAAAACTTGTTTAAGATAGACAACCCCAAATCCACTTTCGCCATTTCTTCCAAAGCCCTTGAATCTCATTGCAGCATCAAGGAAGGACCAGTCTACCTTAATAAGCTTTCTCCAAGTCCAACTTCATCAGAGCACCCTTCTTCCTTCCAGCAGGACAATAATCAACGACCTCAGAAGCTATCAAAATGGCGTCTAAGATTTGCCTCCCTTCCACAAAAGCCAACTGAGTATCATTGATAATCGACGGAAGAACCCCGTTGAGCCTATTCGAAAGGATGTTCGAATATGAGTTTATATAGGAAAGTTGTAAGAGTGATGGGTCTGAAATTGCAAACACGCAAAGCTGCCTTCTTTTTTGGGATCAAACAATCATACGTCTCATTCCATCTATTATTAATGATTCTGTTTTTGAAAAAGTTTTGGAACACTTCTAGAATATTAGACTTAAGAATGTTCCATGACGTTTTATAAAACTCCCTAGTCACCCTGTTGGGACTCGACGACTTCAAGCTTCCCATGTCAAACACTGCATCATGAACTTCTTTCTCAGAAAAGGGAAGCTCTAGGGCGCTCGCATCAATCTGCTTAAGAGAGTTCCAACTTAAGTTCTCACATATAAAAAGGCAGTAGATCTTGGATCCGTATAGATTGGAGAAGAAGCTGAGGATCTCATCAATAATCTCTTTTTCGGTTAGAAGAGTCACTCCCTCACTGTTTTCAATCGAAGAAATCATGCTTTTGCACTTTCGAGCAGACACCCATCTGCGAAAGAAATTGGAATTCTCATCCCCTTCCCTTAGCCATTTAATTTAACATTTTTGCATCCACATCCTTTGCTCTTTGATAATTACATCAAGAAGATCTCTTCTGCACCCCTCTCTCTTCTCAACCTCCATAACAGACAAGGGCATTTGTTCTTCTTTGTCATCTAAGCAGGAAATTCTTTCCAGGAGACTTTGCTTTTGCGAAAAGACATTCCCAAACGTTTCTTTGTTCCACTTTTGGAGAATCAACTTCAACTCATTAAGCTTCCCCATAAAACACTAAATCGGCCACCCATCATTTTCCAAACTTCTCCACCATTCCTCCATATTCTTAAGAAACATGTGGTGATCCAGCCAAGAGTTTTCAAACCCGAACCAAGTAGGCCCCACGAAAGAGTCCCCAGATTTAGTAAGATGGGAAAGTGATTAGAAGTAGTGCGAGGCAAATTATCTATCTTCACCTCTCTATAAAAATTAACCCAATTTCTGGTTAAAAGAAATCTATCAATCCTCGAGGTCTTGGGTCTATCCCCAGATCTAGACCAAGAAAAGACGCCATTTCTAAGAGGAATATCCACTAAATCCATGCCTTCTATTAACAAGTTAAAAACGTTCAAACTTTCATGCTTATCCCCAAGCTTTTTTCAGGGATTCACCTGACTACATTAAAGTCGCCCCCAACACACCAAGACTCGTTACAAAGGCCATACAACTAGCGAACTCCTTCCAAAATATATCTCTCCACTTACACGAAGCAGGGCCATAAATTCCAGAAATCCAACCCGAGAAACCATTATTAGACTCGATTTTAATTGACACTTGATTTAATTAGGAAGCAAATCTTAATTAATAGTTGCTCAATTGAGCAATTTTGCATTAATTAGACCACAAGGTTGATACGATTGCATTTCGATTCTAATTTCCTTAATATTATATCTAACGCTCCACCTCACTTGTGGGCTCAAAATATGAAGAAGACCCAATAAGTGGAAATGAATATTAAATGAGGAGGAAACAACAAGAAGGAGGCTTGAACACAGGACATCTTGGATCACACTGCTCTGTTACCATCTTAAATCACCAATTGACCCAAAAGCTTGAGCTTGTGGGTAAAGGCAAATTTAATATTATATCTAACAGATACCAAACTTTTCATTAAGAAAATGAAAAGAGACTAATGCTTCAAAATACAAAAACCAAAAGAAACCATGTAAACTAATGTGACAAAAAGCACAAAAGATCATTAACTTATACTTTTGGATCAATCGATGATTTAACATGTCATCAGAGCACGATGTCCAAAAGATCATGCATTCAAACCTTTAATATTGATTTTCACTTGTTGGGACTTCTATAAATTTTTAACCCCACAAATGAAGGGAGTATTAAAGAGTTGATATAATATTACATGTATCTGTTGAATATAGGAAAGTTTCCTACTCAATTTGTTATTTTCCCTTGTTTAATAATTTCTATTCGTGGAAAAAGTATCCTTTCGGTCCTTGAATGTTTAAGAATGTGTTCATTTGGTTCTTAATGTTTCAAACTCGTCATTTTAGTCCTAGAGTTTTTAAGAATATGTTTAAAAAGTATCTTTTCACTAAATTTAAATATAGAATTTCTATTAGCTTACTTTCAACAGAGTTTCTCAGAGAACTTTAAGAATTAATGCCAAAAACTGGTTGGCATTCGCTTAACAATTTCTCGAATAGTGGGCTAATATCGGCAATGTTGAGGCTTGTTAAGTTCTCGACATGGTAAAAGTATTAAAAGAAAATTGACAAATTTTACTCTTTTTTTGTTTTTTGGTCTCTAAATTGTTTTTCTCTTTCTTTTTAGATTTGATTTTATTGTCTACAAAATAAACAGAGTGGAGCTTATTGGCGACGACGACAATTAGCACCCATGCGTTGGTGCTTTACTCACTCATTGTCATACAATTCAACGATAGTGGTGGCTCAAAGAAGAGAGAACATGAGAGAGAAGATGAGAGAGAGAGAGGAAAGATGGAAGAGAAAGAAGTTATGAAAATTTAAAAATATTTTTTTTTCAAGTCATCTAGTCACATCATCCATTTAGACAATTTTTTATATTTAAATTTAATGATAAGCAACTTTTAAAACCTATTTTTGAAAACACAAGAACTAAAACTGCTAATTTGAAACAACACACATTCTTCAAAAACCGAGTCAGTTTTAAGAAACTATTAAAGAGAAGTAAATGCTCTCTATAATTCTTATTAACTTGAATGCTTGAATAGTATATCTCGGGAAAGACGCCCTTAAATATACAAATGAGGATAAGAAAATTCCAGTAAATTAGAAGATTTGGTAAAGATAAAGATTAAAATACCAACTCTAACAAAAGCAGATAAGCCAACACAAGTAATAAGGTACAGTAAGAAAACAATGATAATCCTTGCTTGTAGCTATTCTTCACGTGTCCATACGCAACTCACTTTTGGAAAAGTCTATTCTCCTTCTTCAACCTATCATGGATTTTTAGTGATAATTTTCATGAAAATATCCAACAACTTCTAGTGAGAGTGCACCTCAATGAAGCCAATCTCGTTCTTTGGGTTCATGCTGTTAAAACTCTTTTGGTGGACTTATGGTTTGAAAGGAATCGAAGAGTTTTTCATGATAAATTTGTGCCTTGGTTGCATCGATTCGTAGATGTTCGAATAAATGCCTCTTTATGGTGTTCCATTTCAAAGAATTTTGCTAATTAAAGCCCCCAAGAAATCTATTTGAATTGGAATGTATTCACCTGTCCAACTTTATTTTACGTTGCATCTTATGTTTTTTCTTCTCTTAGGAATCAGATTCTGTCTTTGGTTTTTTTCTATTGTAATTCTTTTGTTTTATCTTGGTCTCTATGGTTTGTGTTTTGCTGTAAGGCTTCCAGCCCAATGTCCTTCTGTTATATGGCTATTGAATATAAAGCCTCATTTTTGTTGGGACCACTTTAAAGGATATGATGTGGGCGCTAGGGGGTGTTAACCTACTTAAGATGTCCGGGTGCGTCTTCTGATCCTTACTTAAACTCTTTGTATAACTCTATTGTACTTAAAGCATTTTAGTCTCTTTTTATATTATATAATAAAGAGACTCGTTTCCATTTAAAAAAAAAAATATGATGACCCAACCGTAGCTATGTCGTAACATCCCCCGCAAACGAGGCATGGGAGAGAAATGAAGACTGAGTTTGGTAAGGAGATTTTGAAAGTGATGGGAGGATAACAGTTTGATCAAACAATCAGCAAGCTGATCTTGAGAGCAAACATTGTGAATGGCGAGTTGCTGAGAAAGAACTTGATCATGGATAAAGTGGGCATCAATCTCAATATGTTTTGTACGCACGTGGAACATGGGATTGCGCAAAAGGACAGCAATGGACAAATTGTCACACCAAGTGATTGGCAGAGAAGGCAGACGACCACAAAGATCTTTGAAAAGAGAACAAAGCCAAAGGAGCTCACAGGCAATAGAAAAAGAGCTCGGTACTCAGATACAACGCTGTAACGAGCAATAGTAGCCTATCTCATTTACAGATTTGTTTTTCTCTCTTTTCTCTCTTCTCTCTCCTCTCCTAGTCCTTTCACCACTTGTCTAAGGCTTCCTCCGACATTTTTCTGGTAAGTTCAACTTTCATAAGTGATCAGAAATGTAAGTGGAGAGCTGCAAGGTGGTCAAGTCCTTCTGTTGCATATAGTTCGAGAAAGTTTTTTCTTCAAGATAGAAGATGTCAACTTCAACAAAATCATGCAAGCTTCAAAATCACAATTGTGTTGGTTTATTAACACAATTTCGAATTTAATTCAGAAACAAGAAATTTTTTTTTTGGACTTTTCCAGTTTCGATTTTTCAGGTTGAAGAGCCAGTAAAGGCCAGCGAGAAGAAAGAACAAGGGGTGGGAATTGTTGAAGTCAAGGAGGTCTAGAAGTAAATCTATTCTAGCTATGTAGTTCTTCTGATTTTAAGTTCTAAAACCCCTTTTTTTTTTGTGGTTTATTGGTCTTCTACTTTTTACATAATGGTACCAAGATGAAATGTAATTGTTAAAAAAAAAAAAAAATTCAAAAACCAGAACAGAGTTTCTTCCTTAAACACGGCCAAGACAAACATGGAACAAAACTATCAAAATTCAGAGCTTTCTTTGATTGGATAATGAGATGTGAGGTTTGGCTTGCCGCGAAATCTCATTCATTCGTCCATGTTTACCCAAGGAAAGTCAAGCAAGGATAGCACTTCTTTCTCAAGATTAAAAAGTTTTCTTATGAAGCACAAGTACATGGTTTGGCAATCGTCTACCTTTCCAGCCTCTCTCTCCAGCGGAAATCATAGGCAGAATCTCTTCCAACTCCCATCAGGCACTAACGATTGTAGTGCATAAAAGGTGAAGAGTTTGGAAATGAATCGACACCCTACTTTGGAAAGGATTATGCACAACATAATAAGAGAGTCCAAGAATCGTCAGGAATTCCAACACTATGTTTTTCGAGCATTGAAAAGTTAAGAATCAAGAGGGATTCGGAAATCCCACTGAGTAGGCTTTCAGGGATAGACAGTGGAAAGTTCAAAGTATAAAAATCCGTCCACCAAATTACTGGAGCTAAAGAACGTTTGAAGTAATTTGGGATCACTCGAATGACCTAGAGGAAATAGGATAAAAAAACTTTGTATTTGTTAATTTTCTCTGAAGCTTGCATTTATGTTAACAGGAATATTTGTGGCTTCATGCCAGTAACTATTCAGATAATAGACGCTAAACGAGGTGATATTGAGGTTGTGGATCCTTCGCTAATATCTTAGAGTTGTTGTTTGTTAAATATTTTTCAAATCCAGTTGATCTTATCTGTTTGAAGCAATTGCTACATGATGAAAAAATTGAAGTTAATGTTAATTTCATTAATAATAAAACAAAGTATTTGAATTCGATTCAATCTATGCCCACCTTTTACAAAAATCCGTTTGAGGTTCTTAATAGGTTGAAAAATCTGAAAGATCTATACTACCACTGGTAATGGTTGGTAGATTCAAACTCTCAATATCACCAAAATTTAAGTAAATGTTACCTGTGTTGTAATAAGTAATCTCAACCGTGGTGGGCATAAAACCACATAAATTTTCTGTTCCACTTGAATTTGGGCCTTACTGCAATTTGTAAGGTTCAGGTTTGCTTCGATGACCGATGTTTCCTTCTCAAGGGGGGTTGCTAAAACTCAGGTCTGTCAAAATAGAAAGACTTTGACGGCGCGTGGAGTTCAAGAAAAAAATTCAAATTCAACCAGCTGTTTGCCCTCAAAAGGAAGGTCAAAAGTCTCGGCTAATTAAATAGACAGTTTTATTGAGGAGATAAAAAGGAAAAAAAATCAAAAGCAAAAGGATTTTTGAAGGGGAAGCCGAAAAGAAGCAATTGAAAAGAAAAGAGATTATTTTGACCGAGCAGTCTTTACTGCCAATTGGAATTTTAACTATCATTAAAGTTGAAAAGAAAGGACGTTTGAGTTCTAGCTTTCTTCTCACTAACCCTTCTTCCTCCCTTTGAAGGCTAATCCAATTCAACTCATCAAAGCCCTCTGCCCTCAACTCCTCTGCCTGTTTTGTGCCCAATGAAATCCTCACAGAAAAAGCTCCTTCTTCCAATTCGTCTTCGGCTGCTCTTTCCTCTTCTTCCCTCTACTCCTCGACCAAATCTGGGTAAAAGGTTAAGCACAAAAAACAACAAAAACAAAGGTTCAATCTCATCCCTTCAAGATTATCCCAAAACATTTTGCTAGAAGAAAAACGAGTAAATGAGGTTGTACAAAAAAGGAGTTTAAAAGAAAAATGGATTCGAAATTGTACTCGTTTTTTGGAGGAAAATTGTACTCGTTTGCAATCTCATTTCCAATCAAACAAATCAGATCCTCAAAGCTCTATTCATCCTCAATTTAAACTAAACTTTTTGGGAGGTTCTCCTTTTCCAACTCTTTTTCCCTCTTCAAAAACGAAAAGGGCCTCAGATTTCGAATCTCCCATTAGTGTGAGCAATGTGAAAGTCGAACATACGCCAAAGACAACGAAGAAGGATGATCAATCGGGTAAGGATCCTATAGATTATGACCTCAAAACCTTGTTTCAGATTGAGGAGGATCTAATTACTGAGAAACATTCTCCTCCAAAAGCTTGTCTCTGTAAAATTCCTGATTATTTGAAGGACATTGTTGAGAAATGGAACATACGCCAAAGACAACGAAGAAGGATGATCAATCGGGTAAGGATCCTATAGATTATGACCTCAAAACCTTGTTTCAGATTGAGGAGGATCTAATTACTGAGAAACATTCTCCTCCAAAAGCTTGTCTCTGTAAAATTCCTGATTATTTGAAGGACATTGTTGAGAAATGCGAAATAATTTTTATTTGAAGACAGATCTTAGTTTCTTATTTTTACTTTGACATATTTCCTTCTTTTAGGGTTAGGGTTTCCCTCATGTTTTCTATTCGCTCTTTTTAACTTTATTTTCGTTTGTTTGTAGTCGTGTTCGTCTTATTTGTTCTTAGTATAAGTCTCTTCTACTTTGGGTATTAGTCTCTTATATTAATATAATTAATAAAGAGGCTCGTATCCATTTATAAAAAGAGGTTGAAAAGCCATTAAGGTGGAGCCTTCTCAGCAACAAAGGCGTCTTTCAGCGACCCAAAAAATTTAAATTTGCATAATAATACCATCGTGAACATGAATAACGAAGATGGAATGACGCATTTATTCAACAAAAAAAAATAATGATAAATTGGCCATTGAAAACAGAGTAGAAAGGGAAATAGCCTCGGGTTTAAGGTTGGTTTTTCAAAGGAAGGCCCGCTTGTATTCCTAATAATGAAACCCATTAGCCAACTACACACAACTGGCATTCTCTCTCTCCATTGTCTGATGTTAATAGGCCATAATTCGAAAAGTCCCTTCCTTCCAGGCTTTCTATGTCCATGTAAGGCATTCTATTCCCCAACTCCTATGGGAAACAGAAAAGAAAAAGAAGTAGTTCACTATTTCTAAGACCATTCCCCACACATTTTGTGAGGAGAACCTCCTTCATCAACTCTTGGTCCATTCTGACTAATCCGGACCTACTGGAGATTTATTGCTCTCGTTTCCAAATTCTAGAAGCCTCTACTACAAGGTTAGTCAAATCTATCACTCATTCTAATAAATTTCATTATCAACCTTTCACCATCTTAGGTTCCAAAGTTCAATTTATGTGAGGTAATCCAAGAGAAGACTCAGATACTCCTCATCCCACAAAGCATGACTCAGATCAAGATTCAATTATCAGCGTCAGGAGTGAAGATTTGGCTCGAATAGAGGAAAGGATTGATAGAGTAGAGGCAGTAAAGGTAGACAACCTTGGCAAAGTTCTTAATAAGTTGTTCCAAGATGAGAATGCTCCCATTTTTTTTTAAGTTGAACCCAAATTTATGAATGGCATCCCTTAGCACTTACTTTAAATAATCGAAGCCTGTAACATTATTTTTACTTGAGCTGAAGAATATTTCGAGGAACAGAGACGTTGAACGAGCAGAATATAGAATATGAAAAAAGTTTCCTAGACAACAAGACGGTTAGGAGATTCATCCAAATGTTTGGCAGTAAAAGACTTCTTAGAAAATTAAATCATGACCTGGTACTGATACAAAAATCAAATTGGAAAAAATTTGACATGGATTTTATTAAATCTCTATGGAGCTCGAAAGAGAAGAATTGGACTTTTGTTGAAGCTATTGGAAGATCAGGAGGCATTCTCACAATGTGGGATGAGCGCAGAATTACAGTCCTTGAAGTCTGTTATAATTCCATTATTGTAAATATGTTTGTTATATTTTCTTTTTTAAGGTTTTTCTATATTTTCCTTATTTGGTCACCATTGTATCTTGTATATATATTTTTTGAGTGAATGAATGTGATATTCTAATTCTCTCTCAAACCTACATGTTTTACATGATTTTTTTTTTTGAACGGGAAACGAGTCTCTTTTATTAATGACAATAATGACAAAAGCTCAAAGTACAAGAGAATTATACAATAAGCAAAAGAGCCCAGGGATCAGTAGACGCATCCGAACATCTCAACTAGGTTGACACCAACTTAGTGCCCTCACCATATCCCAACAAACTAGTAAATACTTGAATATTAAGTGTTTTACATGGTATCAGAGCATTAGAGAAAAATAGGGTTTTGAGCAGGTTTTGAGAATTTAGAACCATTTTGTGTTACATTTATACTTTTGTGGAGGGACGTATTTATACTTTTGTCCACCGCCACTGTCATCGATTTGTTTGGCATCGTCAGCCACCGTTGTTTGTCACCTGTCGTCCAAAAACCACACCGCCATCAGCAGTATGTTCATCTTTATTCAACAGCGCCCAATCCAAAGAGAAGCCCAACCATCGATCTGCCTAACCCTAAAAATTTTGAACCCATCTCTGCCCTTACACTTCCAAATCCACGTGCTGACGTGTTTAGGCTCGTGCGTCGTCCTTGCTGATTCATTTTCTGAGGGTTTCATCGGAGCTATTTGCTATTGTTAGCTTTAGGGCTTCAATCAAACCAAATATTTTGATGATAACAAACTCAACTTGTGGTACTAATGATTTTTTAGTGTTTCAAAGTATTTATTTTGTAGAGATAAAAAAGACAATTTTCATGCATCTTGAATCGTTTTAATCGAAGTCCAAACGACAAAGATATGAGCAAAAGAAGATTGAAAATTAATTTTTATGGTCGATGACATGACATTGACGTGGCAAAGATGAATCAACCATGAGATGACATGTGTCAAGTTGTGGAAGAGAGATGAAAAGAAAAGTTATTCCCATTTAATCTCAACCATCCATGAGTCCTCCTCCAGGCTTTGAAGTTCAGTTTGACCACCAATTTTGTAAGCTTTAAACATCTCTTTATGGTTTGAAACAATCTCCAAAGGCATGGTTCGACAGATTTACCACCTTTGTGAAATCTCAAAGCTTCTATCAGGGACATTCTAATCGCACACTATTTACAAAAAGGTCTGAATCTGAGAAAATTGTAGTGTTGGTTGTGTATGTCGACGATATTGTCTTGTTAGAGATGATACTATTGAGATTACCAGGCTGAAAAAGAAGATGGGTAACGAGTTTGAAATCAAAGACCTAGGTAACCTGATGTACTTCCTTGGGATGGAGGTGGCACGAACGAGGGAAGGGATCTCAGTTTCACAAAGAAAGTATACTCTTGACTTGTAAAAGGAAACAGGTATGACTAGATGCAGACATGGTGATATGCAAAACTGAGAAATCCTAGTGACAAAGTTCCTGTTGATAAAGAGAACTATCAACGTTTAGTGGGAAAGTTGATTTATCTATCACACACAAGACCAAATATCTCTTATGAAGTTAGCACTGTTAGTCACATTATGCAAGCACCATACGAAGAATACATGTACTTGAAAACTACTCCAGGTAAAAGGTCTGATGTTTCGAAAAACTGACAAAAAATGTATTGAGGTTTATACCAACTCTGATTGGATATGATCAATTAATGACAGAAAGTCCACTTCGCGATATCGTACCTTTGTGTGGGGTAATCTTGTTACTTGAAGGAGTAAGAAGCAAGGTGTTATCAGTCATGGGATAAAAACTCATTGCAGCGGAAGAAACACAGAATCATTCTCAATTTTATTTTGGAAAAATAAAATATCATACATTGGAAAAAAAAACAGTAACTATTTACTGAAATAAATTGGCTAAGCATGCTTTTTAGATATAATTACAGAGAAAAAAAACTCACTTTTGG
>JBBPDJ010036974.1:0-12468 GCA_037974625.1 Cucumis cinereus
ATAATAATTGTTTATTAATAACGGTCAACGGTTTACATTTACTATCTACGAGTTTTAGGACATAAAATCCAACACAAAAGTGGTTTTAGAGTTTTGTACTTATTATAGTTACCAATTCTATTTATTTTTGTAAGTTGAATATAGCTATTATATAGAGAAGCTTTTCCTCATGGTTGATATTGTTCGAACTCTTTTTCAAATTATCGAAGTTTGTTGACATAGTTCTTCTCATCTAAACTCTTGATCATGTTGTTTAATGATTGTGTTGGAAATGTGTAATTGTTCATTTGTTCAAAAGATAATGTTTAAAATTTCATAATAGGTTTATATAGTAAATTGAATATTAGTTTTTTAATTAATAAAATACTTTTACCGACGTTTTCTATAACGTCGGTAAATCATAATTTTTTTAAAAAAATAATGTCAAATTTTTAGTAGCGCAGTTCGATGTCGCTAAAAGTATACATTTAGTGACGTATGTACGATGTTGCTGTAAAAATTAACTAGTGACGAACAACATGTCACTAAAAATGGAGTTTTAGTAATGCGTTTATGTCACTAAAAGTAGAGTTTTAGCGAAACACAAGCATTGTTTCGCTAAAACTTTTAGCTACACAGATGCAGCGACAGTCCTAGCCACGCGAAGGGTTGTGTCGCTAATACTTTTAGCGACGTTTTTTGAACTTTTAGTGAAGTTTTCGATGTGCCACAAAAAAATGAATTTCTTATAGCGTTCATTTCTTGCCCAACGAGGCACTCTAGTCCAACATTCACGTCCTCATACCTCTCAGCAAAATTGTCGAGCTAGTAGAACGAAAACACCAACATATTCTGAACTGTATTCGTGCTCAACTTCTCTTTGCTTCCTATCTCGAGACTATGCTCTTACCTCCGTATATGTCATCAACCATCTTTCATCTCTAGCCATTCACAATGTCTCCCCCCTTTAAACGACTCTATGATACAGTCTCCTCTTATTCCAATCTTAAAGTTTTTTGTTGTGCATGTTTTGTGTTATTACATCCTCATGAACATGTGAAACTTGAACCTCGTGCTCGTCCATGTTGTTTCTTGGGATATGGTACTGAAGACAAAGGTTTTTGTTGTTGGGGTCCAATCTCTCAACGATTACACATATCTCGTCAGGTCACTTTTTCGAAATATCGTATGTTTTCTAGTTTTTTTATTTAATACATCTCTCTCTAGTCCTCCCTCATTCTTCACTGATCCTTTCACTGCTTTATTCCCCACGAATGACACTCCTTGTGACACTAAACCTTGTCCTCTACCTGTCACTGAGCTCACTCAATCTATTCTTCTCTCTGTGCTTCTAGATCCTCTATCTGTCCCTTGGGCTGAACCTAAATCTGCACCTATTCGTCGCTCCACTAGGCAAGAGAAACTCCTTCTCATCTCAAAGATTACCATTGGTTTTCCCCTGTTATGTCTTTAGTTGAGCCTTCCTCTTATAAGGAGGGACTCTATGTGACAACAAGCAATGAATGAGGAACTTCAAACCTTAACAAAGACTCACACTTGGGACTATGTTAACTTACCTCTTGGAAAGAAATCCATTGGTTGTAAGTTGATTTATAAAATTAAAATTCACTATGATGGATCTATTGAACGTTACAAAGCTAGACTGGTGGCCAAAGCTATTCTCAGAAATATGGCATTGATTATGAAGAGACATTTGCTCTAGTTGCCTGAATGACATCTGTTCGCAGTCTTTTATCCATTGCAGCTGCCAAACAGTGGCCCTTTCTTAAAATGGATGTTAAACTGCTTTTCTCAATGGCACCCTATCTGAAGAAGTCTATATGAAACCACTACCTGACACTGATCTGCCACCTCAAAAAGTGTTTCTTCTTCATCGTGCACTATACGGTCTAAAACAAGCTCCACAAGCTTGGTTTGCAACGTTCAGTTCCACCATCACCCAACTTGGGTTTACCTCCATCTCTCACGATTCTGCCCTATTTACTCAATAGACCTTTCATGGTATTGTTCTCCTACTCTTATATGTTGATGACCTGATTATTACAAGTGATGATCCTCAAGCCATATCTGAATTGCAATGTTTCCTGGGAAAGCATTTTGAGATGGAAGATTTAGGACCCCTCAGTTACTTTCTTGGTCTTGAGGTTTCATCCTCGTTTGATGGATACTACTTATCTCAAGTAAAATATGCATCTAATCTCCTGGCTCGATTTGGTATCACAGATTCTATCACATCCTCAACACCCCTTGATCCAAATGTGCGGCTAACTCCTTTTAGTGGCACTACTCTCGAGGATCCCACCTTGTATCGAAAACGTGTTGGAAGTCTAATTTACATGGCTGTGACTTGCCCGGATATTGCCTGTGCAGTTTACATTGTTAGTCAATTCATGGCCGCACCTCGTACTATACACTTCATTGTTGTACTTTATACCTTTCGCTATGTTAAAGGCACTTTGATTGATGGATTATAATTCTCCTCACAATCATTTCTGATTCTCTCTAGATACTCTGATGTTGATTGGACGGATGATCCTTCCAATCGGAAATCTACCACTGGTTATTGTTTCTATCTAGAGGATTCTCTCATTTTTTGGCAAAGCAAGAAGCAAACTGTTGTTTCACGTTCCAACACAGAGTCTGAATATTGTGCATTGACTGATGGAACATCAGAATTACTATGGCTTCGATGGCTCCTTACTAATATGGGGGCCTCATAACAATCAGCCACTATTTTTTACTGAGATAATCGCAGTGCCATTCAGATTGCTCATAACGGTGTATTTCATGAATGAACAAAGCATATTGAGAATGATTGTCATTTTGTTCTCCACATCTTTAGAACAACACTATCCATCTACAATCCATCTCCACCACAGATCAACCATCTGACATCTTCACCAAAGCTTTTCCTTCTCGATTCACTCAGTTACTTCGCAAACTCAAGTTGGTTTCTACTCTACCATCTTGAGTTTGAGGGAGGGTGTTACTGTCATTTATAGAATATAATTATTTGAGTGATCTTGTAATTATTAAGATATATTTAGGAGAATATATTTAGGATATTTTCCTTTATTTATATATCTTCTTGTGTGTATATTTACCATTGTATTAGTCTCTTAACGATACAATAAAATCTGAAATATTCATTAAAGTTTATAATCTTAATTCTGCATTCTAGCTCAAATTTAAGTTATAACCAATGAAACTTAGATTGTTTGGATATGGGACTTCTGGGCGCCAAGTGTTTTGAGGATTTGAAGATAAATTTACTAGATGAAATTGAACTTTGATGATGATATATTTAAATGACATATAGATATTTGAGTTCGTTCTGTTAGGGTATCGAAGTGCGGGTTACACAAGCTAAAGAGTTTACCTCGTTAGTTGTTAGCTTTAGTATGAGGTAGCTGGTTCTCTAATGTTTGATTTAGGGCTAATAGTTATGCTTCAGTTATAATTGTTGGTCTGACTTAATGTCATTTATAATATTTTATTGAGATATTGAAATGTATGTTGATAATTTGTTTGGAAGCATATTGTGCACGTTCATGGCCACTGTGACAAGTGTGTGACGTGAATGTGTGCATGATATGAGGTATGTACACTATATTGTGTGACATGAGCATCATATTTCTCATCAATTTTTATTGTGAGTGTTGCGTTCATTGTTGGTATTAGGATAAAAATGTAGTTAGACTTTTAGTTACCAATCAGTTTTTCTGTTTACAGCAGTTGTACTCTTACCATTGGCTATTTAAAGCTCACTTCTCCATTACTAAAGATTGGGCAAATATTAAATTACTCTTGAGAAATTTAATATGGTATCAGATTTTTCTTAAGATTTTTTTTTCTTTTCCCCTTTTTTTTCTTTCCCATTTTTGTGCCCACTCTAAAACAATGGCAGAACCCTCAAATCCCCACTCCACTCCATCCTTCTCTTCCGTATCTTGCTTCACTGTAGAACAATATTCAAATCCCTACTTTCTACATCACTTTGATAGTACAAGCATTTGTCTTGTATCAAATCTTCTCAATGAGACAAACTATACTTCATGGAGCCAAGCAATGAAGATTGGCCTCACTAAAACGAATAAGCTCGGCTTCATTGACGGTTTCATTCCTCGTCCCGCCGGCGAACTTCTTCAGTCATGGGTAGTTTGTAACAACATCGTGACTGCTTGGATTTTAAATTCTTTGTCCAAAGAAATCTCTGCCAGTGTAAACTTCTCATATTCAGCACGAGAAATCTGGGTTGATCTTCAAGAAAGATACCAGTGCAAAAATCAACCTCGTGTCTATCAAATTCGAAGAGAACTCTCCACACTAACCCAGTCACAGAACTATGTCACCACTTACTATATGAAGCTCAAAACTCTCTGGAATGAATTGACTTCCTATCGACCCTCATGCTCTTACGGACTCTGCACTTGTGGTGCCGTGAAAGATCTCAATTCCTACTTCCAAACAAAGTATGTTATGACCTTCTTCATGGGTCTCAACGACCCTTCAATCCTATTCGAACCCAGCTCTTGCTAATGGAACCTGAACCTTCCATCTCCAAAGCTTTCTCCTCCGTTGTCCAAGAACTTGAACAACGAGCCATTCCCGCATTCCTCAACAACTCCACTGATAACCAACTACAAACAGCAGCTCTTCTTGGGGAAACCTCATCAAACAACTCAACCAAATCATCCAAAAATTTCAAGAAAAAGGAGAGACTAATGTGTACTCATTGTAACATATCTGGTCACACTGCAGACCGCTGCTACAAGATCCATGGCTATCCTCTTAGGCATTGCCTCTATTAGAAGAATCAACAGAAAAGTGGTTCTTCCTCAACCAATGCTCCATCTGACAATCCCCTCGGAAGTCTCTCCAATGAACAATGCGAAGGACTCCTGATGATGCTGCAATCACACCTAAATAAAGCAAAAAGTGAGACAGAAACACCAAACCAATCACACATAGCAGGTATGTGTTCTCAAACAAAAAGCATACCTCCTATACAATCTTACCAATGGATACTTGACTCAGGAGCTTCAACTCACATATGTCACAACAAAGATTTATTTTCATCTCTTAAACCGTTGCCACAGTATCCCTACCCAATCACACTTACGTTTCAGTTGGCTATGTTGGCATGGTGAAACTAACTCCTGAAATAGTTCTATACAATGTCATGTTCTTACCAGATTTTCGTTTCAATTTACTATCAATCAGTGCTCTCACCACCACTTTACCTGTACTGCGTCATTTTTATGATGATTGCTGTGTTATTCAGGACAAATTCTCTTTGTAGATGATTGGCAAAGCTAACATATAGCAAGGCTTATATCTTCTTCAACCTTCCCCTGTTATTAAAGCCTCTGACTCGCACACTGATTTTCCCACTGATTGTACTGCCATTACTGCTGTTACTCTCACAAATAACACAAATATATGGCATGATAGATTAGGCCACCCTAGTCATAAACACATCTCTCACTTAAAAGATGTTTTAGTTATTCTTCTCAAAGACAGTTATACATGTACTATATGTCCTTTAGCTAAACAAAAGAAGCTTCCCTTTCATTCTAACAGACACATTTCAAATAAACTATTTGATTTGATACATTGTGATACATGGGGACCATATAAACATTGTACTCATTTTGGATACATATACTTTCTAACCATTGTGGATGATTTTTCCAGATATACTTCGCTATTTCTAATGCGAAATAAGTCTGATGCACAAAAAATTGTACCAAGTTTCTTCGCCCTTATAGAGAATCAATACAACACTACCATCAAGGCATTCAGATCAGAAAATGCTTCTGAACTAGCCTTTGTTGATTTTTTCTCAAACAAGGGGGTCATCCATCAACACTCATGTGTGGAACGTCCAGAGCAGAACTCATTGTTGAGAGAAAACATCAATAACTTCTCAATGTTGCATGAGCTTTGCTCTTTCAGTCGCGTGTTCCAATCAAATTCTGGGGAGAGTGTGTGTTGACGCTGCTTTTCTCATCAACCGCACACCATCTCAAGCTTTGAATTGGAAGTATAAGTTGTTTGTTTAGTTTCCGCCGTTACGTGTTAAGTTTGAAATTTTTTTATTCCGCACTTTTAAGTTATTGGTACTGTTTAAGTCGCAGTTAAGCTAAGATAGTCAGTGAGGATCGTCAAGGTAAGGACGAGATTCACTAGCCTCACGCCGTCTCCTAGGCTATGAGTAGAGAGTTTGGGAGAGGGTGTGACAGGCAGACTTCTTTTATGAAACTAAATAGTAAAAATGTTGATTACAACCAGTTGCGAACTTTTGGCTGCCTCTGCTTTGCCTCTACCCTCACAACACAACGCACAAAGTTTGATTCAAGAGCCATACCATCTGTCTTTGTTGGGTATCCACCAGGAATGAAAGGCTACAAGTTATACAATATTGAAAGTAAGTCCTTCTTTGTCTCCTGAGATGTGATTTTTCATGAAGATGTGTTTCCCTTTCACTCCATTACTGTGCAAGAAGATATTGTTGATATTTTTCCAGACCTTGTCACACCAAAGCCCTTGGATTTCTCTGGTCTAAATGAAACTGATCAAAGGCCTCCTGATAATAGCCCTCAAGAACATCCCATTCCCAACTCATCCTCACCAAGTGAAAATTCTTCACAAACCATTATATCCACCACTACCAACACTGAAAGACCAACACCAAACACTCGAAAATCAACCAGAGTCATTAAACCACCTACTTACTTCCAAGAATACCACTGCAGTCTTTTACAGAACAATGTTATCCTAACCAAAATAACCCTTTCTCCTTTTCCTAAATATCCCATCCAAAAGACCATATCTTATACCAACCTATCACCAACCTACAAAACCTTTATCCTCAACATCCCATCATCCTATGAACCATAATTTTATCAACAAGCTGTTCCTTATGAACAATGGCGTGAAGCCATGTAAAATGAGTTAAAAGTCATGGAAATCAACAATACTTGGACAGTTGTTCCACTACTAACTGATTGTCATTCCATAGGCTGTAAATGGGTGTACAAAAAAAAGCACAAAGCAGATGGTTCCATAGACCGATATAAGGCTCGCCTAGTAGCGAAAGGATATACCCAACAAGAAGGCCTAGACTATATTGAGACTTTCTCTCCAGTGGCGAAACTAGTTACTGTCAAAGTACTATTGAATCTTGCAGTTTCAATGAATTGGCCTCTTGCACAATTGGATGTAAATAATGCCTTCCTACATGGTGATCTAGTTGAACGTGTGTATATGGATCTACCACTTGAATATAAGCATGACAAAGTTGTTAGAAAGGGAGAGCAACTTGTGTGCAAGTTACACAAATCCATATATGGAAAGTAGGCATCTAGACAATGGTTTGATAAATTCTCTCGTGCTCTCATAACACTTGGTTTCTCACAGTCCAAGTCAGATTACTCCCTGTTTACCAGAGGTATGGTCTCCACCTTTGTTTCTTTATTAGTCTATGTAGATGACATTATAATCACAAAAGCATCCATAGACATTATTAATAGTTATGAAAATACATCTTGATTCTACTTTCAAATTGAAAGATCTTGGCTCCCTAAAATACTTTCTTGGCTTGGAGCTTGCTCGATCCTCAAAAGGAATTGTCATTTCTCAAAGGAATTATGTTTTGCAATTATTAGAAGACACTGGTTTTCTAGGATCCAAACTCACGTCCTTGCCTATGGATCCTCAAACAAAACTAAGAGCAAATGATAGCAAACCGCTGACAGATGCATCTTCCTATTGGAGACTCACTGGCAAACTGTTATACCTCACTGTCAGCCGTCCAGATATCATGGTTGCAGTACACAAGCTAAGCCAATATGTTGCGCACCCTTGTCAATCACACATGAACGCTGCAAACCATCTGCTAAGATACTTAAAAGGGAATCCTGGACAAGGTTTTTTAATAAAGTTGTCCTTATCCTTTCAACTCCAAGCTTTCAGTGATGCAGATTGGGCTTCATGCCTAGATAAAGGAAGTCAACCACTGGTTTCTGCATATTTCTTGGAGACTCCTTGATTTCCTGGAAATCCAAGAAGCAAACCACTATATCAAGATCTTCAGCAGAAGCAGAATACCGAGCCTTAGCCGCAACCACCAGTGAACTCACCTTGGTCACCCAGCTGCTAAAAAACCTGCAAATATCGACCACTGCTCCTTCATTGATATTATGTGATAGCACTGCAACCATACATACTGCCTCCAATCCAATTTTCCATGAAAGAACAAAGCATATTGAGCTGGACTGCCATTTTGTTCTAGACCAGATTACCAAAGGAGCCATGATGTTACTACCCTTTCGAACTCACCAACAACTTGCTGACATTTTTACTAAAGCCTTACCTTTACCTTCTTTTAAACAATTGTTATTCAAGATGGGCATCATTGATATTGTTAAGCCATCTTGAGGGGGAGTATTAGGATAAAAATGTTAGTTAGACTTTTAGTTACCAATCAGTTTTTCTGTTTACAGCAGTTGTACTCTTACCATTGGCTATTTAAAGCTCACTTCTCTACTAATACATATTAAATTACTCCCGATAAGTTTAATAGTTGGTTTATGTGATGTGCCAGTTGCGTGATGAGGGTGAGATATCATCTAAACTTACATTTTGTTTTTTGTTTGAGTGTTATATACATTTTTGAATGTCTGTGTGACAGAAATGTGAATGGTGGACTTGGTCAGAGGTCACTTGCTGAGTATTTTTTTTTTTTTTCTCTTTAATACTTACCCTTTTCACTTTTGTTTTTCTCAGGTAAGGGCGAGGATGTTGGAGCTGACTGACAAGAGGCTACTACAGATGTCATGGCAAACATGTTGGTGATGAGCTTCTACATCATGGTTTGATTTTTGTAGAATTATTTAAGATTATGAGGGGTAGGGTTGAGATGGGTCAAACAATTCATTTTGAAAATATTTTGTTCTGTTTTACAGTAAACCTATTGTTCTAAAGAAGTGAAACAAAAAGATTGGTACCAACAAAAATGAAATACCCAAACGAAATTTGCTCACATAGTAAGAAGTGGAGTACTAACCAAATTGGAATTTGTGGAAGTCGCCTTGTCGCACCGTCGAAAATAGGACAACATGTTTTCACCCATGAGATCTAAACATGACATATTGTCGAAGATCCAATGAGATCTACTTCTTCCTTCACATTTTACTAGGGGCAATTTCGACATTTCATATGTCTAATTTCCCCAAAAGTCTTTATTTTTATTTTTAAAAACTCTCTGGTCCGTTCAAAATTGTTTTCGTTTTGCCATTTTTTTAAAGGAATAAATTTAATGGGAAAAACAACTTGAACAAAGAATGACTTTTACAATTTCCAACAAAAGTTTTTCCAACTCTTCAATACCAATTATTTTCATTACATTTGTATTTCGAATCACAAATTTGTCCCTCCAAATAATAATGAAAATCCTTATGATGAAAGAACAATATTGACAAAAAAAAAAAAAAAAAACTAAATATAATATAGGAGACACAACGAACTTAACTTAGGATTAATTAAGGTGCATTCATTTTTATAAAGTAAGATGTTTTATTTTTGGTTACACAATTGCTACACTATAAAAAAATAAATAGCCAGAAACAAGTTTTCCTCTTCTACTATATAATATAAATACATAAAATATAAACCTCTTATTGAGGAGGGTAAAAAATGGAGTAATTTGAAATAAAAGCTAGGATTTTTTTTTTTACTATTATGTTGTGTTTATTTAGTCTAATTTGTAAAAGTGTCAAATATTAACATTAATAAAAGTTTTTCCAAAAAAAAAAAAAAAACATTAGTAACATTTTGTTGGTATATTTTAATGGGGCAGTTTTAAATATAGTAAGATAAACAAAAATATTTATAAAATATATCAAAGTTTTATATATATCACTGATAGAAGTGTCTAACATTAATAGAATATGAAAATTTTGTTATATTTTGTATATATTTTCAATAAATTTGGCATTTACAATAATTTTTCTATTTTAATTATATTTTTATATCATCTAATAGAAAAGTAGATTCACCTCTTGATAGTTACCAAACTCACAAATATATCTATATTGATGAAAATTAGAAATCTTGGCATGTAGCAAATAAAGAAATGGAAATGGCTTTTTTTATTTTATTTCTCTCTAAAACAACAATAGTATTTTGGTTTTTTTTTTTTTTTTTGTTTAATGTGAAAAAAAAAGTAATATGTGCTTACGTAGGGTGTATGACGTCAGGGAGTGCTTGTCTCTCACGCTGTCGTCTTCATGGGAGTGAAAACGGTGGCGTTTCGTAGGAATAAAGTGGAAATTTCATTGAATACACCCATTGGCTGATGGACCACATGTGATGGAAAAAAATATATCCCACTTCATTTTTACTAATATTCAACCAACTTTTTTCTTTTTCATTTTTTTCATTTTTCATTTTTTATTAATTAAATTCAAAATTTTTTATTTATGAACTTTGAGAATAAAAATCATATTTTATATCTTAATAAATTTTTAATATCGTATTCCTAACCAAAACAATAAAATTTTGGTTGTTAAAATCTAGGAAACCACCTTGTTTTCTATTTTTTATTTTTAAAATATAGTTCTCATACTTTCTAAACATAGATTTAAATTTGAAATTTTCAATTTTGGATTTATATTTAAAATGATGGTACAAATAATAGGATAAAATATAAAGAAATTTATATGTAAAAGTAGTTTTTTTATTACATTAATTTTTTAAAAACAAAAAATTAAATAGCTATCAAACGAAATCTATATGTTCATATCATTTAAACAGTTTTTTTTAGTAACTTTTTTTTGTTTATATAAGAGTATGAATAAAAATTTAAGTAGACACAGTTTTGGTTTATTTGGTTGAAAATTGTTTGTGAGGGTTTGAAACTAAATATTGTAGATCATGCGTAGAGTTAAGTGTCGCAAGTTTTTTTTTTTTTTTTTTTTCTAATATATTAAATTTGGATAAACTTTAAAGTTAAAAGTTTCATCACCATTTATATAGTAATTGTACTAAAAACACTAAATGGCCAATAAAAAAGATTTTCAAACAAATACAAAATTGATTACACAATTATTCGTGTTAATGTGGATGTGCCAATGAAATGTTATTTTCAAAAATAAGAAATAAACATTAAGATGCCATATTTACTGCTATATATATATATATATATAATTAACATTCATCATGTGTTTTGCATTTGGATATTTCACCTTTCCAGAAAATATACCATAAATAAAACTAAAGAGAAAGCCTGAGGTTTAACTTTTCCTCCTTACCCTTCTCCTCCACCCTTCCCCCCTCCGCGCTTTCAAATTCCGTCCCTGCAGCTGCCGTCTCCGACCTCTGCACTGCCCTAGCTTTCCACGACTTAATAACCTCCTCTTCCTCGAAATCCTGTAGAAGAAAACACGGCATCCAAACATCATCATCATCAGCAGCAGCAGCAGCATCCTCGTCGCCATTTCCACCTGCCTTCTTCTCCTTCTTCTTCCGATCCCCTCCATTATTCTTTCCAGCCGCGGAATTATTTGAGATTCCAGCCCTAAACCAGTTGTAAGGACCGCGAAATTTCTCCACGATTTCGCTGAATTTCTGGATTTCAGCTTCCTCCTTTTCATTATTCTCATTCCTCTTCCTCTTCCCTGAAATCTCCATTTTCTCCGATTTACCAAATATTTTGAATGGAAGTGAAAAGGATTGGGAAATTTTGTCGATTGCTTCCTTCAAATCTCTCGCTGCTTCCGTAATGACCCCAACTCTCTCCTCTCCCACATTATTTATATATCTATATATATTTGGTCTTTTAAGTCTAAGGAATATCTAATTTGTCCTTCATAAAAATTGTTTTTAAATTATATTAAAAATATTTATAAATACAACAAAATATTATTATCTATCAACGAGTAGATAAATTAATATTTGTATCTATTGTTATACAGTAAAAAATAAATTTTTATTATATTTTTAAATGTTTCAATAATTGAAAAACAATCTAATAAATTCTTAAAAATTTTTATTTATGTTTTAAAAATATTTAAACATTTAAAGTACTTAAACATATCCTATAATATAGCCAAGGACATGTTTGTTATCTATTTAGAATTTTAAAATTGGTGTTTTGATTGGTTATCCATTTTATTTACCAATGTTTTCAAAAATAATCAAACTAAGTTTTGAAAACTAAAAAAATATGTAGAGGTTGTTTTGGTTACTAAGTTGAGATATGATGATATATGAAGCTCGTATATGTTGATGGAGTTCATATGTTTGTACTTAGAGTGTTGAGTTTTTTTTTCCTTTGTGTTCTTATGCTTGTGTTTGGGGTGTTTGTACTTAGAATGTTGAGTTGTTTTATGTAACGCCCCGAGTTTTCAAACTTAACCCAAGGTCGTTACTTAAGTAAAAATCGTTAAATCCATTTTAAAAGGC
>JBBPDJ010036975.1:0-12464 GCA_037974625.1 Cucumis cinereus
TATATATATATATGGCATCTTCCAACAAATGGCCAAGTCCATTCATATTCTTACACCAATACAATTATATAAACCTATATGTCAAAATCTTTTATTTGATAGATATATGTTCAATAACTCCCTTCCACATCTCAAACTCAAATTCATACCTTTTCTTTTTCTTTTTCTTTTTTTTTTTTTGGTCATGATACAAGCTTCTGTCTCGATTAACTTGGAAAAAAATATTTTTCAAAAATTCATTTCTTTTTATTTTAATACTTTTGACAAAAAATTATTTAAAATAAAATCAATCATGTGTGTTTAACAACTCTTTCTCAGAAGTGTTTTCATATACAAATTTATTTGATTTATGATATGCTGATAATGTTTTTATATACAGGTTTGTTTGATTTGTTATATGGTGATAGTGATTTTATTAATGTTGAATTATTATCAGACAAATATTAAATACTATGAACTAATAATTTAAGTTAATTTGATATTTTAAACGTCTGAAGCAAAACAAGGATATTGATCATCGTAATGTTTCCAACCCTCAGCATTAGCAGGATATCGAAGCAAGTCATCAGTTTCACACTCTTATGTTTGTGCTGCCCGATATCCTCGACAGTATGTTTTGATAGAAATGATATTTGTAACATTGTCATTAGTGGAAAATATCTTAACATCTTATGTGAAATTTGTTTCCCCTTTCTATTATTCGACTTGTATTTAGACTCTCCACAATGCAGACAAATGTCAAGTGATGTATATTCTTTCCAAAATAAAGCACAATCAAATTTACACAAGTGAATTGATTCATATCTCATCCTTAGGCCACGTAGTCTTTTCTTAGCCTCATAGTACAAGGCAGGTAGCTTCACACCATTTGGAAAGACTTCGTTTAATAATTCAAGCAACATATCAAATGACTTATTGCTCCAACAATTAAGCACCTTAATGTGCATAACTTTAACTAAACAATTAACCAGAGTGAACTTTAGACATCCCGGATATAACTCCTCTTCTACACCAAGAAACATTCCACTCATTCTATCTAACTCATCTTGCTTGTTTGAATCTCTTGTAGTTTCTTCAAACATTGCCCATGCAAATCATGAATCATCACTAGCATCTCATCATCCACAATATCTCTCTCTCTAATGTTTTCTTTAAGATTTACATTCTCTTCTCGACGTTCACCTGAATTGGTAAAGGTTGCACCTAGAAACCTTGAATTAGATCTAAAAAATGGAGAAAGATCAACAGTATCTCCATGGAATATCCATCGCCTATAAGTTGAGACATGCCATATTTATACAAGGGCTAAGAAGTAACTCCGATAAAGTTATCAACACCGTTAGAATATTCACTAGAAGTTCGATCCCTTAAATTTATCCAACTTCGATCCATAATAAGTACAACTTAAAGTACCTAAGTTAGAATTCAAAATGTTAAAATCAAAACCTTATATAAGTGGCCAACACTATACGTAAACTCATGTCCAATCAATTAGGCATTCGAGTAAAGATAAACATTAATGCATTTTCATTCTAAAATTTTTAAAACAAAGCACATTCAAAAAAATTCAATGAATTGCCATTCAAAAAATTCAGAACATTACTGCCGTGAGACTTTGCAGAGGTAAAAATTTTTAAACATGAAAAATAAAATTACACTAATGAACAAGCAAAAAGGCTAAATGGGATTAGTCGATGCTTAAATTCTTATGATGCCTTTCTCTCGATTTCTTCTTCCAAATCAATCGATCATACCATCTTTTTTTCTTTCACCTTTTCTATTTCCTTCTCACCAAAATTTATGGAGACTATAGGATGATCATAAAAAAGCTACATTTTTCAATTAGAAAATCAATATCATTTCTACAATCAAGCAAAACTCAACCAATTAAGGATTATTATAAAAAAAGCTACATTTTTCATGATTTACAATAATTTCAACCAAAAGTTATGTTAATAATGTTGGGTTTTATCTCCTAAAACTCGTAGATAGTAAATGTAATCTGTTGACCGTTATTAATAAAGAGTTATTATTCTAATTTTAATAAAGAGTTATTGATTATTTTATTAGTTTTGTCTTATTAACCCAAATCCAATAAACTAACATCTCGAGCTGCTTTATGAGTCTTGAACTATATGTGGCGACATATAAAGATAAATGTTCGAGATACAGCTTAAAGAGTCTATAGTATAGGGATAAGGTTGTCTTGGTAACACTATGGATACGACTTACTTTGTGTTTAATATTAACATAATGATCAAACGTGTTCGTGTAGGTGACACGCCAGTGAGGGTATACTATGGAATGAATTTGCATGAAACTGAACCACAAAATAACAACCACTAGATGTAACTTCGTTGACTAGTTAGATTTCTATTTCAATAGAATGACCTAGGCAACTTAGTCTTAATCCTTAGTGTATTATAAACTCCTGTTCACAAGGGATTGTCCTTTGATTTGTACGGGTGAGAGTGACCAGATTTATGCTTAATAAGCCTACCCTTTTGGAGACAAGACCGAGTAAGGAGCTAAAAACATAATCACACAAGATGAAATTTACTTCTTCCCGAATTTATGATAAGTAGATGAGGGTTCCTGTAAATTGTGTGTCTGAGACTTGAACAAAGGGCCTTATCCTCTCTATGGTACGGGAGGAATTTCTGTTTATTGGTTGAACCATAAACAGGTTGTTCATTAGAGAAGCAATGGTATTCAAGGGCAAAGAAGTAACTCAGGAGTAAAACGATAATTTGACCCAGCTGGTGTTGATACTTATGGAAGTCGAACTTGTTGTTATTGGTCTATATTCATGGACACAAAAATATATTTACAGCGAGAATAATTAAACTGTGAGTCTTTAGTGGAGTCTACACACAGTTAACGAATATTGATTAATGTGATTAATGAGTTTAACCAATTAATCTCATATCGTTGTAGCTTCTGATCTGTAGGTCCATTAGGTCCCCTTCCTAGCTCGTAATAGGTAATGATGTTAATATATCTTGAATATAATTTGAAATGTTCAAATTGAATTAGGAAATTTAATATAATATAAAGTTTATATTTTATTTAAACTTTATAATATAAATTTTATTTTGGATTTGATTCTCATTAATTTATAAGAGAATAAATTATTTCAATGAGTTCAAATATTAATGTAATGTGAATTAGATTTAAATCAAAACTATAATTTAAAATTTAATGCGTATATGATACACATTAAAACTATAGATTACGAGAAATGTTTGATGTGAATATGATTCAAATCTGGTTTAAATTAAATATAAGACATTTAATTTAGTAATTAATTAATAGTTTAGTTTAATTATATTTAATTAAATTTGATTTAATTAAATTAGTTAAATTAAAAGTTAGGTGAGAGATATTCATTTAAATATAATTTAAATGAAATATTAATTAAATATGATTTAATTAGTTATTAATTAATTATTTATTTTAATATTAATATTAATTTAATTTAATTTTAATTAAATTATTAAAATAATAACTCACTCACGAGGAAGTTATTATTGGAAAACGTGTGATGCTTCCACGTTATCTAAAATCTTTCTAAGGGAAAAAGAAAAGCATAGTTGATGAGTTTTTGCAGAGCGTTTGAAAACTCCAGAAAGAGAAAATTCTCTCAAAAAATTTATTCTACAATTTTTCTCTAGAATTCTCAGTCCAATTTGATTCCCACAAGCCAAAGTCCTCTATTTTTCAGAGGATAGGATAGGTTCCAAGTGGTGATGACCTCAAATTTGATTATTGTAGAATTCAGAAACGACAGCAAAAGTAAGGTTTTTTTTTCTCTGTAAACTTATTTTATTTTTCTAAAAGCATGCTTAACCATAGTATTATATATTTTACTTTGCCAATGTAATAGTATTTTTTATTTTCAAATTAAATTTGAGAATGGTTCTGTAAAATCTTTCTGCAGCGCAAGAGCTCTTATCCCTTCAAATAGTCTCAACCAACTACCCAATAATTTCTAGAAATTCAGTTGTGCTTTCCCAGTTTGAAATTCACTTAACTAAATCTTTGGATCATTCGATTTGAAGAAAAATTCATGTGTTTAAAGCAAAAAAGTAGACAAAATATAGGAAGGAAAGATGTACAGTGGTGACTGAAAACAAAAGGAAGAAATCGATCAAAGTTGCTGTTGTATGAGAATGGATGCCGATGTACAAGAGTTGTTGCGGGTGTTCCAAGAAACATCGTCCGTCGTTGAAGACACTGTGGGTATAGACGGTTATCATTGTCCAGCTCTAGTCAGTTGCACGGGTATCATAGAGATCAGTATTGTTGAGAATGAGTCTAAGCTTCACAGAAATGTCGAAGCCGCTGCCAATTGGAGCCATTGTCATCGTCAAAAGTCGTCGTCTGCTGGTCGTAGTCACCACCAGTGGTCAGTCGCACAGGTATTGTGGAGATGGGTATCGCGTGTGGAGAATTGGTTGGGGGAGAATGGGAGAAAATAAGAGTTTTTTTTCTGTTTAATGAGAAAATAAGGGGAGAAAATGAAATTTCAGAAAACTTTGACAACATTCATGTTTGTTTCTAAAAATATTTAATATTTAGTGACATGTCACAAATCTATTTAGTTACAAGAACTAAAATTTGCCGCTAATAACAATTTTTTATGACACACTTTTTTCGCGTCGCTATAAATTACCTTTTATCGACAAAAATTACTTGCGTCACTAAAATTTTGTCACTAAATACTGAATTTCTTGTAGTGGCATCTTTTTCAAGTACAATGGTTCAATTCTTAAGCAAATTTCAAAAATAAAAACATATGATTTAAAACTAGAGGTAGAATGAGTATTTATATGCTTAATTTTTTTTTTTTAAAAAAAACAATAAACCAAGTGGTTAATTACAAAATGAAGTTCAAATGATTGTCAAACATAAGGTCTTAAGATTTTCAGTTTTGTATGCAATAAATCTGTGTATTGATATATTTTTATAAGATTCAAGTACCTACTAAAAAAACATAAAATTAGAATTTGAAGATTTCATTGGATATAAAACTCAATCATATAATTCTTTGTTTGTAAAAAAAAACTCTAATATATCAAGGGCCTAATTGATGGTCTAATTCGACATTTTACAAAACTTAAAACTAAACTTTAAATTTAACCCTTTTAAAAGATGGACGAAAATTACAATTTTAGTCCATCAATTTTAGCTCAATAATGAATAAAGTGACTATACTTTCAAATTTTTAACCATTTTCCCAATTTAATTTCCGTACTTTGAATTTTGTAGCAATTTAATCTCATTATAAAAAATATTAAAAAAAATTAATAAGATTCCTCCAATCAATAAATTGACTGAGGATGGAGTGATCTTAAAAAAGTGTTATGTATTTATTTTTACTTTTAATTTCATCTACGACACTTTTCTCAATAGTTTCTCCGTTGGAAGAATCCTTCAAAGTTAAAAAAGAAGATATTCTCATATTCGCTGTTGAATGAAATTATAAAAACATGTAAAAGTTGATGGAACTTAAAAGAAAAACAATGGTAAGATTTGATGTTTGTTTAATTTTTGGAGATTGATACAATTTTAAGGGATAATGGTTGATATTTATACACGTTCACCTTGCAAACTTAAGATATAAAACTTTTGATTTTGTTCGGGACAATCCATAAATTAGTACAATGGTAAATTTGTAATAATTGAAAAATAAAAGTCAAACAATCCACCTATAAAACCATTAGATCTATGGTGTTACGTCACAAATACTTCAACATATTTTTAGCATACTTTTATTGTGACGTGCTCTCTCGATTATATAAAAATATTGTTAACTCTTTTTAATCAAGGTGTCCATGCATGATCGACCTATAAGAACATGCCTTTATAGTCTTATTTAAGCTTCAACTATGGTTTCGTGGGTCAGCGCCCTAAACCTAGCCACTTAAACATCTTTCCTTTTAGAATGGCATATTGGATCCTCACTTTGAGGTTAGATACTTAGCTAAATAGATTCTTATTTTAAACTCATAACATAATCTTATTTTTCTAATTACTCAACCAACGATCAATTTTACCATGTTAGTAATTAAATGAACATTGACTAAACTAAATATTCCTTTTGTATTCCCCTTTCTACCATTTTTTATTTATTATTAAAACGGAAATGCTAAGGTGAGTCTATTATGTACTCTCTTTTTATTTTACTCAGATTTTTTAAGACAAAAAATTGTGCCAAGTGACACAATCTCATTGGATGTTGGACGGTCTGCACCAAAGATGGGTACATCCCACTAAACTTGAGTTTTTTTTTTCTTATTAAAAAGTGAGAAACTAAGGCTTTTTGTTTTGAAAAAAACATAGGACTCGTTTGGTAACGTTTTTTTTTTTTTCTGTTTTCTATTTCTGTTTCTAATTTTTTAAGAAACAGATGTGTTTGATAATGTTCCATGTTTCTTGTTCCCATAATTTTAGAAACGTTTCTAGAAATTTGTGAAAACAAAAAAAAATGAGGGCTTGTGATATGAAAACCCTAGGATTTGTAAATTAGGAACCCAATTAGCGAACACCTAATAACAAATTCTAAATCCCCCAAATCAATTTGACAAAAATCTAAGAGAATGGATTCAACTTGGACTACTCTTTGATCGAAGACCAAGAGATAAAGAGAACGAGTTCCTCACTCTAAGTTCGAACACTTCACAGGCGATGTGATCAAACTTACCTGAATATTCTTGGCTTGCAACCCTAAATAAAGAATTGCAAAGATGACGATGGGGCTCTATCATCTACCAAAGAATTTTCATCATTGAAAACCCTAAAACTTCAATTATCAAAAACAAGTTAAAACAACCTAAAGGTAAGAGTTAAATAGCCTCCCAATAAAACCTTAATTCATTGAAAAAAAAACTAAATTATTCCTTTTTAAATGTTTTTAAAAAAGATAAAATTAGAAAATATTAAAAATACATTATAATTATTAAATAAAGACTAATTAATAATTAGATGCTTGTGTGGATCATATCATTATCTCTTTCTTTTGAAGAATTCGTCCTCGAATCTCAATTGGTTCCATCTTGTAGCGTCAATTGACTCCAATTATAAATCTTCTGATCAATTTTTGCTGTTCGAATCTCTGCAATTGAGTTCACCTCCTCTTTAATGTGAGAATTCAATGCTAATTGTAGTTTTTTGGCTCTTGAACGTGTGATTCGTCTTGGAGGTAACATAAAGGCGTCCTAGTTCATATCATCTTCTTTCCCTTTTAAAGGATTCGTCCTCGAATCAAACTCGTTATCTGCATTAAAAGGAGTTAAGTCAGAAACATTAAAAGTAGTACTCACAACATACTTACCTTTAAGATCAATCTGGTAGGCATTTTCATTCATTTGTTTTATCACCTGGAAAGGTCCATCTCCTCTTGGGTTTAACTTCGAATCTTCCTAATGTGAAAATATTTTCTTCCGAAGGTGGACCCAAACCAAATCTCCCTCCTTAAATATCATGGACTTTCGATGTTGATTAATCTTCTCCGCTACCTTGGCATTTTGCTTCTCAATTCTTTCTTTAACCTCTTTATGGAGCTCTCGAATGATGGTAGCCTCTCGTCAACGTGAACATTCACCACCTCATTGGAAGGCAAAGGCAACAAGTCAGTAGGTGTTAAAGAATTAAAACCATACACAATCTCAAACGGTGAACATTTAGTAACACTATGAACAACCCTGTTGTAGCAAATTCAATAAATGGTAGGCAATCCTCCCAAGTTTTGGTATTTTTAACTATTAGAACCCAAAGCATAGTCACTATCATTCTATTAACTACCTCAGTTTGTCCATCAGTCTGAGGATGATACGTAGTGGAGTAGACTAACTTAGTACGAAGTTTTCCCTAAAGTACTTTCCAAAAATGATTTAAGAATTTTACAACCCTATCACTAACAATGCTTCTAGGAATTCCATGCAATTTAACTACATCCTTAAAGAACAAGTCAGCCATATGTTTAGCATCATTATTTTTATTACATGCAATAAAATGAGTCATCTTGCTAAACCTATCAACTGCCACAAAAATGCTATCTCTCTCCCTATTAGATCGAGGTAAACTTAACACAAAATCTATTAAAATATCTAACCAATGTCCACTAAGAGCTGGTAAAGGCAAATACAGTCCATGAGGTTTAGACTTAGACTTAGCTTCCCTACATGCAATACAACTCTCACACACGTTATGTAAATCATGTCTCATTCTAGGCAAATAAAAATGTTCACTCAACGTGTCATATGATTTAGTGACCCCAAAATGTCCCATTAAGCCTCTCTCGTGCGCTTCTTTAATTAGCAACTCTCGGATAGAACAAGTGGGCATGTAAAGCTTATTCTTCATAAACAAAAATCCATCAAACATCATATAATAAGCACAACACATTTTTGCTTGAGATTTTTAACAATAGGTGCAAAATAAGTTTCTTGTGAATACAATGCTTTAATTTATTCAAATCCAAGCAACATAGTATGAAGGATGTTTACAAAGACTTACTGTCTAGATAACGTATCTACAACTACATTTTTCTTACCTTTCTTATACCGTATAACATAAGAAAAAGTTTCAATGAACTCTAACCATTATGCATGTCTTCGATTAAGCTTTTGTTGGCCCTTTAAGTGTTGTAAGCTTTGGTGGTCAGTATGGATAACAAACTCCTTTGGCCACAAGTAATGTTGCCAAGTTTGTAATGCTCTCACTAAGGCATAAAGCTCCTTGTCATATGTAGGATAGTTCAAGGCAGCTCCATTCAACTTCTCACTGAAGTACATCAACGGTCATTGTTCCTGCATTAAAACGGCTCCAATTCATATTCCACTAGCATCACACTCAATTTCAAATGTTAACTCAAAATTAGTTAAGGTAAGTAAAGACGTATTACATAACTTATCTTTCAAATCATTGAAAGCACGTTCTTGTGCTCGTCCCCACCTAAAATCTCAGAATGTGGGGTAGTTATGGAACTAAAATCTCTAATGAACCTCCTGTAGAAGCCAACTAAGCCATGAAAACTTCTAACCTCACTAGCATTCTTAGGTGCAGGTCACTCCCTAATTCTTTTAACCTTCTCAGAATCAACTTCCACTCCTTTATTAGAAACTATAAAATCTACGAAGTTTACTTTTTCCATGCAAAAATAACACTTTTTGAGATTAGCGTAAAGTTTTTTCTTTCTAAGTGCTTTTAGAACACACCTAACATGCATAATACGATCCTCTAGTGTCTTAGAATATATTAGGACGTCATAAAAATAAACCACAACAAACTCTTCTAAAAATTCATGCAGCACATGTTTCATAAGTCCCATAAAGGTACTAGGTGCATTAGTTAAGCCAAAAGGCATAACCAACCATTCATGCAAACCATGCTTAGTTTTGAAAGCGGTTTTCCATTCATCTCCAACATTCATCCTAATTTGATGATATCCAGAATTTAAGTCGATTTTTGTAAACAGGCTGCAATCATGCAATTCATCTAGCATGTCATCCAACCTATGAATAGGATGTCTACACTTAATCATAATTTTATTAATAGCCCTACAATCTACACACAATATTCATGATCCATCCTTTTTAGGTACAAGTAAGACAAGAACACTACAAGGACTTAAACTTTCATTTACATACCCATGAGCAAGCAACTCTTCAACTTGCCTTTGAATCTCTTTAGCCTCCTATGGATTGGTTCGATATGCTGGTCGATTTGGAAACTGAGCACCTGGAATGAAGTCAATTTTATGCTCAATACCCCTCAATGGTGGTAACTCCTTAGGTAATTTCTCGAAAAAAACATCATTGAATTTCTGCAAAAGAGACACAAACAAACTAGGCAAAGAGGATTCAAGATCCTCAGTTAGCAAACAAGTTTCTTTAAATGTAACCATGACTATGGTTCTTTTTTAGAACATAGCTCTTCTAACCTCACAAGACTTAGCACTCCAACTCACTAGTTTTCTCTCTAAGTCGCATGCTATAAACTTGTTTTTCTCTCAATCCCTCATTTTCTCTCAAGCTCTCTTTTTCTTTTCTAAATACCTCATTTTCTCTCTAACTCTCTTTTTCTTTTCTCAATCTCTCATTTTCTCTCAAACACTCTTTTGCTTTTTCTACGACTTCTTCTCTGTTTTTCTCTAACTTTTCTAAATCAATAAGCACCTTTTTAGGGGAAACGGTTACAAGTACAGTTTTTCTACCGTTGTGTGTAAAAGTGTAACGGTTAAGAAAACCATCATAAATAACCTTCCTGTCTAATTGCCAAGGCCTTCCAAGGAGTATGTCACCTGGGTACCACATCACACGATACTTCATCCTTGTATATCCCTATGGCAAAAGGAACCTTCACCTGCTTAATCACTCTGAGTTCTCCACAATCATTAAGTCATTATAATTTATAAGGTCATGGATGAGGTGTAGTATCGAAGTCTAGTTGTGAGATTAAACTAGAGGTCACAACATTTGTACAACTCCTACTGTCAATCTCAACACTACATTTATAGTTTGTACAAGGCAACGTGTATGAAAAAGATTCTCTCTCTGATTCTCCAAATCACCATCCTTCATGTGTGTAACTTAAGGCTCTTCTATTGACTAGGGACAATTGTGAAGCATCTTCTACTTTTTCCACTCCTTCTTCGTCACTCACTAAACTTTCAAGCTCATCTTCACTCACATCAGTGACTATCTCTCCTCCTCTAATAATCATTGTCCTCTTATTAGGAAATTTTCTACTAATGTGTCCCACTCCTTGACACTTCCAACACTCAAGGTCTCTATTTCTACCAATGGGTGCCTCCATCGTTCACTACAACAAAAAACACTTTACTTGACACTTTTAAATTTACTATTCTTGACGGTTTTATACAAAACTGTCAAGTAAAGTTAAAAACAGTCAAGAATAAACAAAAGGAAAAGAATTAAAATTTTTTGCTGGATTTTTTTCTATACTTGACAGTTTTTACCCGTCAAATTTAGTGTGTTTTTCCTTGACGAATTTTACCCATCAAGTAATATTGGTTTTATTATTATTGCTAAATTTTGATCCAAAATTCATTCCCAACATTTCTCCCCAATTTTTCCCCTTTAATTTTACTTTCTCCCTTATTTCTCCTTAAAAGAATAAATAGAAAAAAAAAACCCTAAAACGCAAACGACTCACTCTTTCTCCACTTCCTTTACGCTTCTCATCCATCCAAGAATTCATCTCCATCCAAGAACCTCTCCACTATGCAAGCAAACGACGACAAGGCGTCGAATCACTCAAGCGATGATGACCCACACGAACTCCGTTGACCTACGGGAACTTTGATGTCACACTTGATGCGAATGCGAGGCTGGAGCTTTATTTGTCGGAGGACCGAAAGAGTTGACGAAGATAATGGAAGATTAGATTGGAAACCACCAACCACCAGATCTAAAAATTTGAAGATGGTTGTTGGTATATGGTGGAAATTGAAGGCTGATTTTGTGGAACCATGGCATTTGGTAATTAAAGTGAACAAGTGGTGAAAAGCACAAAGAAGATGATGGCGTCTTCTTCTCATCTATCCGTCAATTCCCTGCGCGTGGTTAGGGTTTGTCATCCTCATTTCCCCTATTTTTATTTCTTTTTTCATTTTTTCCCTTCCATTCGTCGAGTTAAACCCTAAATTTGAAAATTTTGTGAAAATAATCAAACAATTCTTTCTATTTCTTTGACGAGCTCTCCAATCTGCGTGGTCACGAAGTCTTCTAGCCGCCGATGATTGGTACGATCGTTTGTTCCTTTCTCCAATGCAGTTGTATACCCTGGGAGGCCAGGATGCAAAGGTGATGTCTAATATTCTTACCTCATGGTGTAAAGTTTGCTAGAAATGTCATTAGTATCTTGAAAATGTAAAATATTTGAACTCTGTAATATGTTTTATTTCTGGCTTTGCCCTACAATTGGTTTAAAATTCATTACTGAGGTTCTATCTCTCTTTCCCTTTGATGATAATAGGTGGAGCTCAAGTATGAATTGTATGCCATTATGGAGCACACAGGGTTTTCCTCTACTTCTGGGCACTACTTCAGCTTTGTTCATTCCTCTCCTAATATGTGGCACATAATGGACGACGCACTGGTATTGTTGGGTTTTATGTCCTAAAACTCGTAGATAGTAATTGTAAACTGTTGACGGTTATTAATAAACAGTTATTATTTCAATTTCAATAAATAGTAATTGATTATTTTTGTCTTATTAATCCAAATCCAATAAACTAACATCCTAAGTTATTTTATGAGTCATGAATAGTATGTGGAGACATACAAGGATCAATATTCGAGATACAGCTTAAAGGGTCTATAGCTTATCCTGGTAACACTATGGATACGGTCCACTTTATATTTGATACAAACACAATGATCTAATGTGTTCGTGTAGGTGATACGCACGTGGGGGTATCCTATGCAATGAGTTTG
>JBBPDJ010036976.1:0-12447 GCA_037974625.1 Cucumis cinereus
GAGGCTCCAACTGGAGGTGTCTACAATTAGAAGTTTTGTAGATTTCAGAGACTGCACCTAAAGTAAGTTTTTCTTCTGTGCAATTTTATCTAAAAGCATGTTTAGCCTCGGTAAAAGTTTTCCCTATGTATGGTATTTTAAATTTTCCCAAAATAAAATTGAGAACGTTCTGTGTTTCTTCCGCTGTAATGGGCTTTTATCCCATCACAACCAACCTCTGCTCACCAACTTTTTCCCAACACACAGGAGCCCTACAACACTTACTATACAAGTCTTCAAACGACGCCATGCCAATGGTAGCCTGGTAACTATTGTTATAAGCAAACTCCAAAAAGTGCAAGTGAGAGTCCCAACTCCCTGGAAACTCTAGTGCACATGCTCGCAGCATATCCTCCAATGTCTAGTTCAAACGTTCAGCTTGACCATCAGTTTGTGGATGGAAATCTGTACTGAAATCCAACAGTGTGACCAAGGCATTCTGGATACCTTTTCAAAAATTAGAGGTTAAACGGACATCCCTATCAGAAATTATCAACGCAGGAACTCCATACCACAGCACCACCTCCTTCAAGTACAACTGAGCCCACTTGTTCGTTGTATACATAGATCTACATGGAATAAATTGTGTTGACTTACTAACAAAATCTTCTACTTCTCTTTCTATGTTAGGCCACTAGTAAAATCACTTCAAGTCCTGGTACATCTTGGTACTGTCATGATGCATAGAAAACGAAGAGTTAGGCCCTTCAGACAACAAATCATGTTTAACCTCGTTGTCTTCTGGAATACACAAGCGTCTCTCACACAAGAGACCATCATTAGACTAACTCCAGATCATGGGTGGGGTAATTCTGGTCATGGATTTTCAACTGACAAAATGCATAAACAACTACCTTCCCATGCTGCATCAGAACACAACTCAACCCATTCTTTGAGGCATCACTATAAATCACAAAACTCTCTGAACCATTCAGCACTGTGACGACTGGCGGAGTAACAAGTTTATGCTTCAGCTTCTGAAAACTACTATCACAAGTGTTACTCCACGTAAAAGGAACTCCTTTCTTGGTCAACTGAGTCAGAGAGGTGGCTATGTGTGAAAAATCCTCCACAAACCATCGGTAATATCCTGCTAAACCCAGGAAGCTACGAACCTCTTTGATAGTAGAAGGTCGAGACCAACTGGTAAACGCTTCAATCTTGGTAGAATCTATTGAAACTCCCTCTTTAGATACGACATGACTGAGGAAGGACACCTGCTTCAACTAAAATTTGCACTTGGAAAACTTGACATAAAGCTTGTTCGATCTCAGAGTCTCCAAAACCTCCCTCAAATGCTCCTCATGTTCCACCTTTGTCATATAGTAAATCAATATGTCATCAATAAATACAATTACAAAGGTGTCAAGAAAGTCCTTGCACACCCTACTCATCAAATCCATGAACACTGCGGGAGCATTCGTCAGCCCGAACGACATCACTATGAATTCATAATGTCCTTATCTCGAACGAAAGGTAGTCTTGGAAATGTCACTCTCTTTTATCCTCAATTGATGGTATCTCGAGCGAAGATCAATCTTTGAGAACGTCGTGGCTCCTTGTAACAGATTAAACAAATCATCAATCCAAGGTAAGGGATATTTGTTCTTGACCGTTACTTTGTTCAACTCTCTGTAGTCAATACACAAACACATTGACTCATCCTTCTTCTTGACAAATAAAATTGGTGCAACTCATGATGACACACTTGGTCAGATGAAACTCTTCTCAAGTAACTCCTGCAACTGCAGCTTCAGGACTCTTTCAACTCAGTTGGAGCCATCCTGTACGGAGCTTTAGATATAGACTTTGTACCCAGCTCCAGCTCAATAGCAAAATCAACCTCTCTCTCAGAAGGCAATCTTGGAAAGTCTTCTGGAAACACATCAGAGTAATCTTTTACAACAGGTTCTTAGACAAAGAAACGTCAACTATCCTAGTGTCCACCACACTGGCCAAGATACTCCATGTACCTTAGTTCAGTAGTTTACAGGCTTTCATAGTCGAAATCACCTTGGGCAAAACCACAGTCCCTACCCTTTGAATTTAAAAGTTGCCTCCGCAGGACAGTTAAAGACTACCTTCTTACGGGCACAATCTATACTAACATGATTAGCAGCCAGCCATTCCATGCCTAGTATCACATCAAAATCCCACATGTTTAGAACTAGCAACATTACATCTAACACATGACTTGCTATTTGACATGACTTAATTTTCTTCTCAGATAATATAATTTCTCTAGATTGAGTAGTAATAGACAACACAAAATCAAGAGGTTCAACCTCCAAAAATGCATGCTTCACAAACACTTAAGAGATAAAGGAATGATACGACCCAACAGTGAAGCTGGCACACGGAACCTTCACAACGTGAGTTGCTGCGGCTCGACTTGCACGCGGAGCTGATGGGGAGGTTGCGACTCGGCTACGTGATGCTGGCGAGACTTGAGCTCGACGGCGGTCAGAGGCAGATAGAGGATGGCGGTAGCAGGCGTCGCCGAAAAGTCTTGGCCGGCAGACGAAGGAGAAGGTGAAGAAGAAAGGTGGTAGAGGCTTTAGGTGAGGAAGAAGAAGATGACAAGGAAGGGGTCAAACTCCAATTTTATAACAAAATGATTATAATAATAATATAATTATTATTTCTTTCTCTTTCTTCCTTCAAACTCTTTCTCTTTCCTCAATTAATTCCATCTTTACTCTCACTTCATTTAAAACTCACTTTTCACCAACCTTAAATATTTTCTCTCCATCACTTTAATCTAAATAAATCCATAACCAAAATAACTCCTAAACAATTCCAAATTAAATTAAAAACATCCCAAACAATTAAATAACCAAACAAACAAATTAAATTAATTTTCTTAAGATAATTGAATAAATAATTTACCTTAATTTTGGGGATGTTATAAAACTATCGTCACACACATCACCATCTTAATCATTGTAACTCACAAACGTCTGATAAAGCAAAATACTATTAACAATCAAATTCTCAAACACCTCTAAAATTAGAAGAACGACTTTCAGAAGCAACACTTTTAGAGCAAGTAATGTCGTTCTTTAACACATTCTTAGAATAAACATCAAACTGACTAGATGAAGCAGCAATAATACCCTCATTAACCTATCATGATGAGAGACTTCTTACTATCAATCACTAGACATCTTTCTTCTGAGAAATTAATATTGATACCCTGATTGCATAACTGACTTATGCTGATGAGATTTATTACTAAGCTTTTCACAAGAATAACATAATTGAGGGAAGGAAGTCCAGGATATTGAAGTTTTCCTTTGCCAATAATCCTTCTAAATTCATTCAGAGGAATAGAGGGAGACACGGATTCTCGAGAGGATCCAGTCTTTCGTTTCTTGAAGGAAGAAAAAGATGGCCCTCGCATTCTAACGACATGAGCATTCTGTGTAGGAGAATGATTAAAGCCACTAGCTGGATAGGAATGATACAAACCTTTCTGGTAAAACCATTATGATAATGTTGAACCTCAAGATACCGCACCACTGAAATTTTTTTTTCAAACAAAGCAAAAAAAAATGAGTAAGGAGAGGAGTGATTTGAATTTTGTAACCATCTCTCAATAAGGAATAAACGGGCAATAAATGAACTAGGAGAAAATAGATCCAAAATGGACTTTTGAAAATCATTTCAAAACGGCCCAAAGTCAATACATGCATGAAGTATAAAAGGTAATTTCTATAAACATACCTTTCAAGTGCCCAATCCTACCCTGAAGAATTCAAAAGTTTAAGCATCTTGAGGCTTTGTTAAAATGTATGCAAGTTGAGTTGTAGTTCTGACATGTTCGAGAGTGATGACTTTACTTTCAACAAGATCACGTATGAAGTGGTGTTTAATGTTAATGTGCTTGGTTTGACTATGTTAAACAGAAATTTTGAAACATTGATGGCGCTCATATTGTCAAAATGCAGAGTCATAACTTCCTTATCAACTTCATATTCTTTTAGCATCTGTTTCATCCATAGCAGTTGACCACATCTACTTCCAGCAGCAATATACTCAGCTTCATTAGTTGACAAAGATACACTGTTTTGTCTCTTACTGAACAAGGAAATGAGACTATTTCCCAGAAAGAAGCATCCACAATAAGTACTTTTTCTATCTTCAGAGAAACCAGTCCAATTTGCATCACAATATCCAACAACATAGAACATGTTCGGACGACTAGCAATCCAACAGAGCAGATTTCCTATCATGCATTTATGTAAGCTTTCATCAGTCTTGTTTTTTAACACCCATTTGGTGCCTAACATTTATATTATCTGGTTTGGGACTAAGGTCCAAATGATTCCTCTCAAATTGGAGTAGTTCACCGCATTATGTTAAGAGTCATCACTGATGTGAACAGCTCTGAATGTGATATGATTATTACTTAATAAAACAGCGAGAGCAAAAAAATATTCAATGAAGAGAGTATCAGAATCATCTTCATAAATGGCCTTTCTAATTGAGTGTAGACTGATATGGCATACATTCTTGTCCCAATACTAGCTTCTTCAGCTTTCAACAGATTGGAAACAATATTTTCATCCTGTGGAATCCAGTAGTAACAATTATCAAATCGACGAGTACTAGCCATTATAGATGCAATATTTTCATCTTTCACTAAACACTTATTTTTTAAGAAGTTAACTTGGTATCCTTGATCGCATAGTTGACTTATACTAATCAGATTTGTAGTCAAGCCTTCTACTAATCTGACATCACGTAAGAGAGGTAGACTTGATTTGATGATGTCTCCCTTACCTAACACTTTGTATTTTGCTTCATCTCCAAACGTACGTAGCCTACAATGCAATCTCTTAGATCATAAGAAGTTTCAATTAACTTTCATGTGTGGAGAGAAACCACTATCAAAGTACCACTCTTCTTTAGACGATAGATGTAAGAAAGTGAGAGCAACATTGCATTTAACATTGCTAGAAGCGATGTTGTTTTTAATTCTTCATTCCTACTTTCATCTTTTATGCTTCATTCCCTGGTTTCTTGATCTCACTCCTGTTACTTCTTTAGACTGGAGTTATACACATGTTTGTTAAAAAGATGAAAGCAATAAGGATGAATGTGTCCAGGTTTACCATAATAGTTGCAGATCAACTTTCTTTGATACTAGAAACAGTGGAAAAAAATATAGTTTTTTTGGACCTTACATTATAGGCCATATGTATAACTTATTCCGTTCAGGAACAAAAACAATTTGAAAATCATTTGCTACCTTGGCCTTGTCTTTATCACAATCAAGTCAATACCTCTTCTGTCATTTTGAGGATCCAGAGCTCAAGATTTATTCAAATCTTCAGTACCTGAATTGAATTCATCATACGAACTGATTTGGAGATGGTGTCGGGTTCTAATTGAGTTCATTCAAATTCTTTTTCAATTCTGAGATAATGGTTAACAAACGATGATTATCCTCAATTAATATTTGAAATCTGTCTTTCTGTTGGTCAAACACTAAAAGATCTACTTTCCATTTGTCATAGATTTCTTCAACTGTCAAATTGTTAGACTGTGTAGTGGGAAGATATGTCTCCCTACATGTTTCATTCAACTTCAAGGTTGAAGTATCCAGTTCCACATGTTTTTCTAAAAAAAACACAACCAACCAAGGCACGAATTTCATCATCGGATTCACTACTTATTATTGATTCATCATCTAATACTGTAACTGAGTACCCATTACTCTGCCCTCTTAGAAATTTAGGACATCCAACTTGATAGTGATCAAATCCTTCACATTCTCTGCATCTAATGTTTTTTTCTCGCGTATTTTGGGTTTGTTCGTTCCATGTTCATTTTCTTTCTTTTATCAAAAGGTCTAGAGTTCTTTAGCTTATTGAAATTATTTTAGCTACGGATGTCTCTAACATGTTGGGAGTTATAATTATCAGAACATTGGTTCAAACATTTCATAACCTTACTGAATTTATTTGCTAATGAAGAAAAAGAATCAACAACATTTTCTTCACCATCTCTTCTTTTGTTTTGGTATGCCTCTTCATTGGAAATGATCTGCAAGACTAAACCTTTACTCTTTTTATCAGATTTTTCATCAAACGTTAGTTTAAAGGTACGCAAAGAACCAAACAACTCATCCACTTTCATAGTGAAAGATATCATTTGCTTCATCAATAGCTATTACCTTCATATTAAAACATTTTGGTAACGAATGAAGGATCTTTCGAACTAACTTTTCATTGAATATTTTGCCACCAAAAGATAAAGACTCATTTGCAATGTCTAGTATACGAACATTAAAGTCAGCTATAGTTTCCCTATAGAGGGACTCAAATTTCGAAGTTAAAATCTACAAACGCGATATTTTTACTTTAGAGGTTCCTTCATACGCCACCTTTAAAATCTTCCAAGCCTATTTTGTAGACACACATGTATTGAGTCTGAAAATATTCTTGTCCACACTATTAAAAATAGCATTTAAAGCACGAGAGTTGCCTGCAACAACCTCATCCTCTGCTTTAGTCCAATCCTTCTCAAGTTTGAAAGACACATTGGCATCGTAATCAGTAAGTTGAGGATAAGACCATCTTATCACAACAACTTTCCAAGTCTTATGATCAATGGACTTAAGAAATGCAATCATTCTAGTTTTTCAATATGAGTAGTTAATTCCGTTTAGAAAAAGGAGGACGAGTAGTTGATCCACCTTTCCTAATGGACTCCATTGACGACTCAATGTACAATAGTCAACCCACTCTCATACCAATTGAAAAACAGACTATATGCTTTTGGATATGTTTAGTAGAAAACAAAGCTAATAACATAGCATATAACACAATGTGCATAAGAGATAATAAGGACACCAAGAACTTGGTAACCTAGTTTGGTGAATCAAACCTACATCTGGAGGGCTAGATGCCCAATTAAGAAAGTTAATCAACTACATATAAGAGTTCCATAAGTTCGCAACTTATACAATGAACTAACTTGCATCAACCGTATCTCAAAAGATTATACAAGATAGAATTTAGGCTCCCCCTAAGATCGTGCTTTTAGAGTTTATCTTCATGTCTATAATTTGCAGGCTCCCACTGAAATAATACTTGAGATGTGGAATTGGTTAGGCTCCTCCTAACTCATAATACCTCTTGTCATGAACGTTCTTCATAATGTCAATAACGATTGATTCAACAACGTGTACTACAACATTATTTTGAAGACATGTTACCGAAAGGAACAAAACAACAGTATCTTCAACGTACCTCTAAGTTTTTTGTTAGGCTCTCCCTAACTCATACCTCTTGTCACCATTGTTATTCACATAACCTAACAAAATATTCGACAAGATACTCTGTCGAGTTCTTCACATAAACCTTTATGAAAAATATTAAAGCTCGATCATTCTACCTTCTTTTATGTCTTGTTAGCCGCCTTAGATATCTTTCTCAATTAATTCCACACTCCACTTCAAGGAAAAGAACGACTATATACATATATATATACATATATTCATATATATACATATCTATATATATATATACATATATATATATGTATAAATCTATATATATATGTATAAATCTATATATATATATGTATAAATCTATATATGTGTATGGATGTGTATATATGTATATCTATATATATACATACGTACGTATGCATGCATACATGCATACATGCATACCTACGTACGCACGCATATGCATGCATCTGTACATACGTCCATGCATGCATATATATGTATATAGATATATACGTAGATTTAGAATATCTTGAAATAAAATAATCAAAGTATCTCAAATAATATGCGAAGATAATTCCACACCATTCAAATATGTTTAATATCTTCAAATAAAATAATCAACCAAGTATGTCAAATATCTTCAAAAAAAAATATTCAACGATTTTCAATTATTATAGTAAGATAAATCGTGAAAATAAATTATCTAACCAACCAAATCTAACAAACTTAGATGTCATGTCATTAAATTTTCTATTGGTCAATTATTAATTGCGACGTCTAGTTATATTTTCTAGATTTTAACCGTTTGAATTGTCTTCAAAAGGGCTTGGTCAAAGCCCTTTTTTTCTCATGAATTTAATTCTTTCTTTTCATGTATATTATTTTAAAATATATTTAAAACATCTAGTTTAAGTGAAGCTATGTCTAAAAGTTAAGTTAAGCTAAAAGAAAGAAAAAAGAAAAAGAAAACACGAAAGAAAAGTGGACATCGTGAAAACGCAAAACATAGTTTTTGTTTTCTTCTTCTTTTTGTTCTAAAAATTTAGAATCACATTTGTAAACTTTTTTTTTCTTAATTAAGCTACGGACACTACTACTTTCACCTTCAAATTTCTTACTTTGTTATTTGTTTTTTACTATTAGTTTAAAAAACCAAAACATAATTTAAAAAGTAAAAGAAAAAAAGGTACCTTTTAAAAACAAATTTTTGTTTTAAGAAATTTGGTTAAAGAATTTAATTATATTATATTCAAAAAAATGCAAATTATTGTAAGAGAATATGAAAAAATAATTTTAATTTTAAAAAACAAAAAAATGAAAAACAAAACCATTATAAAAAAGTAGTTTAATTATTTTTAAAGATAATTTTTTAAAATGTGATTTAGTTTCAAGTAATTTTAGTTATTTTAAAAGCAAACCTGGCTAATTTACTGTTAAGTTTTGTATAAAACAAAAAATAGTGACTATAAATAATGCTTTAGTGGTGGTGGTGGTGGTGGAACTCTATAGTATCACATGTGTGGTTTAAGATGTTTGATCACACATGAAACCCCTCAAAGTAGCTTTCCAAAGACAAAAACATGTAATTCCCAAACTTGTGGTTATCATAACAAAATGCCAAACGTTTTGTTAGAGAACAGTAGAAAGAAAAGAAGAAAAACTAAAGTAGTGGTGGAAGTCACAATTCTTAATGTGTGTAATATGTATAGTTCAACAAATAGAGAGAGATGAGGGTCCAGTACTTTTTATGTCGCCCCACCCCCACTAAAGCACTACAAAGGATCGTGTCCAATATATCACATGGAGACCATAACATTCACACAAACACACTCATAACTCACTCCACTTCAATAACATCTCTTAATTATACCATTCAATTAATCATCCATCTTCATGCAAATTATAACTTCTTCACTCGATTCCACAAGCAAGGATAAAATAGTTCAAAATGAGTAACACAGGGCTGAAGCAATGGGTAGAAAGAGAAAAGTGTTGGTCGAAGAGAGTCTCATTCTAAGGGAAAACTTAAGTTTTATTGGGAGGGAGTCTCACACTTAGATGAGCCTAAATGATCGTTCTCTAAGTTGAGCTACTTATGTGTCATGGAAATTGTCGCTTTTTAAAGAGGTAAACTTAAGGAGAGCTTAAGTTTCATTGAGAGGGAGTCGACACTTGGGAGAACTTAAGTGATTATTCTCTAAGTTGAGTTGTTTAAGTGTCATGATAATTGTCGTTTATTTACATAGAAGTGCATCGTTGTAATTGTTTGACTTCATATTAGTGAATATATATTTTTCTAAAGCCACACTGCTCCAAACATAAGTGGTATTGCTCCAAACAAGGTTACCAAACCACATGATATGTTCCGCTTTTAGTTTTCTGCATTTATTTGTGATGTTTCTAGAAATGTTGTATGATCGTGTGTAACAATTTTTTTCGTGTGTTAAATAACCTTTATTTCATTTTTTAAAATATTTGTAAGAAGTATACGACAAATCAATAATTAGAAGTGAAAAGTATTTATAGGCTTAATTTTTCCAATTTAAAGAACAAACACCAAATAGTTACTAAACCCCGCATTAAGTTCATAGTTAATTTATTTTGAAATTGAACTCCTTACACGTCCTTGTTAGTTGAGCTATGGTTTGTTTTTAGATTTTTTTTAATTTAGATGCAAAGAGAGTTGTTTATGGCAGATGAACTTGAATAACAAAAGTTTGAAATTAAATTAATACAAATAACTAACTTTCACCGCCTGAATTGTATTATATGAAATCCTAAAACAAAATAATTTAAGAATCCATTTCATAAATTTCCTGTGGATGAAATTTAGTATTTATGTATTAGCGTAATAATTTTTTATTTCTTTTCAAACTTTCTTACTCAAATAAAAAATAATAATAAAATAAAATAAGAAATCATTTATATTTAAAGATTTTTTAAAAAAAAAAGTTTTTACATGTATTCTAGTCGAAATTTTTTTTGAAAAATAAAATATTTTAAATGATAATTTTTTAAAACATTTATAAATACATCAAAATATTACATTCTATATGTGATATATGAAGAAAGATAAACATAAATAGTAGTCTGTCTAAATTATCTATCTCATCGCACAGATGGATTGTCATGTTTTACTATATATTGTAAAAATTTTAGTTTATTTTACTATATTTAAAAATAGTCCACATTTATATATAAGTTAAATATTTTTTAACATTTAGTTTAGTTTTTTGGCGTATTAAGAATATCTTTTTCTTTAGAATTTGGAGTTTGTTAACCGGATGTGACCTGATGTGGCATGCACAATTGAGTTTAGAGAAACGTAGAAATGATACCGATTTCTACCGTAAATTATTAAGTATGGTATCAATTTAAATTTAAACTAATAATAGAATGAATTAAAATCTTGAATTTTTATAAAGTTATTTTCAAATATAGTAAAATATTTAAATTATTTATAAATATAGTAAATATAACATCCCAAAATTTTAAAGGTAATTTGTAATTTTTTTTAATTATCCTATTAAATGTTGGTAAAATTGTAATTTTATGGATGTTTAATTTGGGTGTAAATTTGGGTTTAATTTTATTTGTTGAGGTTTGTTTATTTGCGGTTGGTGAAAAGAAAAAAGAATTAATGAGGAGAGAGGGGAATGGTGAGTTTAAAAAAGAGAGAGAAATTTGGAATTAAAAGAGCGAAGAGAAGGGGATTTATTTTTTGGAAGAAAATAAAAAGAAAAGGGAATAAAATAATATAGTATATTATTATTATTTCTTTCTTCTTCTTAAATTAATGAGGAAATTAGGCCTTTGGTATCTTCTTCTTCATCCCATCAAACCCTAGCCGCTGTCGTCACCGCCGCCCTCACACCAACTTCTCTGTCACCGCCGCAGCCACGTCGGACAACCCACGACGCCAACGCGCCCAGCCACTCCTCTCGCAGCCGCGCGCCAATCCTCCGGTCCCAGCCACGAGAAACAGCAGTCGCGACAGCCACGCCTTGCCGTTCGTAGCCGCAAGCCGTCCACGATGCCGCTCGCCTAGCTGCGCCACCAACCCGTTCGTCGCCTAACCGCCGCACAACCCAGATCTGCTTCCCAGCCGCCTCCTCGTGCACGCCTTCTCCACGCCCGAGCTAAACTCCATCGCCAAGCCGCCCAGTTGCCCAGCCGAGCGGGTCCGCTTCATTTCACGCTACAGCCGCGATCGTGCGAAGCCTAGCCGAATCTGTGTCTCATCCGAGTCGAACCCCATCGCTCAAGCCGCACGCCGTCCGTGAGCCGATCTCTTTTCCCTTAGCCGAGTCGCGCCCACGCCTCACTACCCAGCCATGCGCAGGTTCGCGTTTGGTTGCACCGTCCCTGACCGTGCGCCGCTGCAACCCCGAGCCAGATTTGCTTTCCACGAGTCGAGCCGAGCCTTTGAGGTTTTTGTCGCTTTCCGTCTCCGCTGCCACTGCTCTGTGTTGGTTTGTTGGTAAAGTTTGGAAAGATTTCAAATTGGGTTTTAGGGTGCCCAATGGAATTTTATTTAAGAATTTTTCTTGGATTAATTGGGTATTTTTCCTTGTTGTTTGAAGGTTCAGATTGAAAAGTCAATCGGGATTGTTTGTGGTACAATCGTCTTGGTTTTCGTCATTGTTGGTGAGTTTGGAAGTGGCTATTAATGGTTAGAATTAATTAATATCTCTTTTGGGAAGAAAGTATTAATTAAAGTTCTTGTGTGTTTAGGATCGATTTGAAGCTAACTCGATTAGGGAAATCTCTGTAACTCGAGGAAAGGAATACTTCTACCAAATCTACGCTTTTGGCGAATAAGGTGTTAGGATGGATTTTGTGCCTGCTTTAGGGGTTGTACTCGGGTTATCTGGTTTATAAATCTGTTTGGATTATGAATGATTTGTTTTACCGTTTACCTGTGTTATCTGCTGCATGAGACATGTTCGAATTATTATGATCATAATGCTTGTACTGGATTTATTTTGATACGGTTTCTGTTAATTTACTTAATGATTTTGTACTTGGTGGGAAACGATAGGTCAGTTCTCAAGTCGTACGGCGACTAGATACTGACTAGCCAGTGAGCAGCCTGTGTGGCGTATCGTCGACTAGCCTGTGTGGCGTATTGTCGACCAGCCTGTGTGGCACTTCGTCACTGAAGG
>JBBPDJ010036977.1:0-12428 GCA_037974625.1 Cucumis cinereus
GAATGAGTTCAAATATTGATTTAATGTGAATTAAATTCATATTAAAACTATAGATTAAACTTAATGCGTATATGATAAACATTAAAACTATAGGTTATGAGAGGATTTAATATTTGAATATGATTCAAATAGATATTTAATTTAGAAATTAACTAATTAGAGAATTAATTAATAGTTTAGTTTAATTAGATTTAATTAAAATAAAACTATAGGTTATGTGAGAGATATTCATTTAAATATGATTTAAATGAAATATTGATTAAATATGATTTAATTAAGTAATTAATTTTAATTTTAATTTTAATTTAATTAAAATTAAATTAAATAACTCTCTCACGGGAGTTATTTTTTGGAAAAACGTGGAATGCTCCCACATTCTCCCAATATTATCTCTAAATTCTCCTTCTTCAGGATGAAGAAGGAGAAGGACAGTACGAGTGAGGAGATACCCTACGTCGGAATTGCAGAAGGTGTGTAGAAAAAAAAAACTCTGTCAATTTTTTCTCCGAAAATTTCCAAAATAAATCATTGTTGGTTCCCACAATCCTTCAACCTCCATTACTCAAAGAATAAAAGAGGTTCCTAGTGATAGTGACAACAATTTAGAGTTTTTGTAGAATTCAGAGATTGCAACGAGGGTGAGTTTTTTTTTCCTCTGTAACTTTGTTTATAAAAAGCATGCTTAGCCGTAGATTTTTTCCAATGTATTAGTATTTTAATTTTTCCCAATTTAAAATTGTGGATGACCCTGTTAGTCTTCCGTTGCGAAGGGTTCTTATCCCTTCACTTAGTTCTTAAATATCAGTGCTTCTTTAATGACCAATAAACCCTAAACCCTACCAATAAACAGAAACCTCTCTAGTGTCATGTCTTAAAGACACCATAGGGAAGGTAGGGCCCTTCGTGTGATTATGTTTCCAGCCCTAGATCTTGTTCCGTAAATTGTAGACTTATTGAGTCAAAAATTTGGCCACCTTCCCTTGTACAAATCAAAGAACAATCTTGAGTAACTTGGTGTTAGAGGAGCATTGTATTTAAGGACTAAGAAGTAACTCACGGATAAAACGGTAATTTGACTCACTTGGTGTTACAGACACTTGTGAAAGACTAACTTGCTGTTATTGGTCTATATACGTAGACACAGAAATATATCTACAGTGAGAATAGTTCAGTTGTGAGTCTTTAGTGGAGTATACACACAATTAACGAATATTAATTAATGTAGTTAATAAGTTTAGCCAATTAATCTTATATTGTTATATCTTCTGAATTGTAGGTTCATTAGATCCCCATCTTTGCTTGTAAAAGGATAATGAAGTTAATATATATTGGATATAATTTGTAATATTTTAATTGATTCAGGAAATTAATATAATGTATGATGATACATTATAATATAAAGTGTATTTTTTAATGAGGATTTATAATATAAATTTTATTTTGGATGTGATTCAAAATTAATTTATAAGAGAATAAAATATTTGCATAAGTTCAAATATTAATTTAATGTGAATTAGATTCATATTAAAACTATAGATTAAAATTTAATGTGTATATGATACACAATAAAACTATAGGTTATGAGAGAATCTGATATATGAATATGATTCAAATCTAGATTAAATTAAATATAAGATATTTAATTTAATAATTAATTAATTGGAGAATCAATTATCGTTTTGTTTAATTGTATTTAATTAAATTTAATTATTAAATTAATTAAATTACAACTATAGGTTATGTGAGAGATAATCATTCAAATATGATTTAAATGAAATATTAATTAAATATGATTTAATGAACTATTTAATTTGTTAATTCATTAATTATTTCAATATTAATTTAATTTAATTTAAATGAAATTAAAATCAATAACTCACATGGGAGTTATTATTGGCTATCGTGGGTTAATCCCACTTTTCTCTCTATCCTTCTCTTCTTTAGGAGGGGAAGCCAAACAGTTTTACTGTAGAACGACTTAGTAAATTTTTTCTCTCAAATTTTTTTAACTTCTAAATTTTGATTCTCTAAAAAAAATTCAATTCAATTTTGGTTCCCACAAGCCAAAACCTCAATTACTCAGAGCATCGGAAATGTTCTAAGTGGTTGTGGCTCCAATTTGGTGATTTGTAGATACAGAGACGACAATGAGAGTAAGTTTCGATTCCTCTCTGTAATTCGATTTTTTTAATTTTGAGTAATGGTACTGTAAATATTTTTCGCTGCGTAAGGACTCTTATCCCTTCAAATTCCTCGTGAAAAAAAGTTTATAATAAACAGAGGATCAAGACTAAGTTGCCTAGGTCATCCTATTGAAATAAAAACCTAGCAAGTTAACAAAGTTACATTTAATAGTTACTATTTTGTGGTCCAGTCTTATGCAAACTCATTGCACAGGATACCCCACTCGCGCGTCACCTACACAAACACGTTTGATATTGTGTTTATATCAAATACAAAGTGGATCGTATCCCTAGTGTTACCAAGATAAGGTATCCAACCTTATCCCTATACTATAGACCCTTTAAGTTTTATCTCGAACATTGATCCCTGTATGTCTCCACATACATTTTAGCACTCATAAAACAACTTAGGATGTTAGTTTATTGGATTTCGGATAATAATAAAAAAGTAATAAAATAATCAATAACATTTTATTGAAATTAGAATAATAACACTTTATTAATAACGGTCAATGGATTACATTTACTATCTATGAGTTTTAGGATATAAAATCCAACACTGTCATCATTCAGGTTGTATATGGAGTAAAGATTGAATCACTTAAGAGATTTTCTCAGATAGCCAAGCCCCTTAGCAGTTTACTGTGTTTGAATGTGAATTTCAACTTTTCAGAGTCATGCAAAAAGGTGTTCAAAACACTCAAAGAAGCCCCGATTAAAGCGTCGATTTTAGTTTCTCCAGATGAGGCCCAAGCCTTTCAATTGATGTGTGATGCCTGTGATGTGGCGGTCGGCGCCTTACTTGGTCAAAAGAAAAACAAAATAATTCACTCTATTCATTATGTGAGTAAAATTCTCACAAAAGCCCAAGAGGTATACACAACCACAGAAAAAGAAATGAGTGGTATTTGCATTGAAGAAATTCTGAGCCTACTTAATTGGGTCTAGAGTAATCGTGCACACGGATCACTCTACTCTCAAATAATTAATGGTGAAGAAGGATGCAAATCCTAGATTAATTAGGTGGATTTTATTGCTCTAAGAATTTGATTTGGAGATAATTGACCTAAGGGAATTGAGAATCAGGTTGCTGATCATTTATCGAGACTCGAGAACATAATGGTACAACAGAATAATGAAGAAATTCAGGATGCATTCGTTGACGAGCAGTTGTTAAGTGTAGATGAACAAGAACCATGATATGCAGACTTGGTTAATTACATAGTATGCCAGAAGTGGCCAACAAATTTTAACCACCAAAAAAAGAAGAAGCTAATTCACGATGCCAAGTTCTATAGATGGGATGAGCATTTCTTATATAAACTTGCTTTGAATCATATTTTGAGATGATGCGTTCTGGAGTATGAGGCAGGGAAAATATTAGAAAAATGTCATGAAGCACCTTATGGAGGGCACTTTGGTGGTCAACGAACAACATAAAAGTTCTACAATGTGGATATTAATGGCCAACGTTGTTCAAGGATGCGAGGAACTTTGTGGTTAAATGTGACAGATGCCAAAGAATGGAAATGTTTCCGAAAAGAATGAAATGCCCCTAGCATATATTTTAGAGGTTGAACTCTTTGATGTATGGGGTATTGATTTCATGGAGCCCTTTTCCGTTTCAAACAACTGTCAATATATTCTACAGACAGTAGACTATGTATCAAAATGGGTTGAGGTAGTCGCCTGCACGAAGAATGATGCAGCCACGTAAGCAAATTTCTAAAGAAAAATAGCTTCATTGGTTTCAGAACACCACGATCTTTAATAAGCGATGAAGGTACACATTTCATTAACCACATTGTTTATTTTAACTAAGTTTGATGTAAGTCATAGGATTGCCACCGCTTACCATCCTCAAACGAATAACCAATCGAAAGTCTCGAACCGAGAGATTAAAAAAATTCACCAAAAGGTGGTCAGCGCCTCAAGGAAAGATTGAGTGAGCATCTTGACGAGGCACTATGGGCCTACAGGAAAGCGTACAAGACCCAAATAGGGATGTCTCCCTAAGCATTGGACTTTGGCAAGGTGTGCCACTTACCGTTTGAGTTGAACACAAATCGCTTTAGACAATAAAAATATTAAACCTGAATTTGATAGTGTACGAATACTGCAATTGCATGAGCTTGATGAATGGAGGCGAAAAGCTTACGAGAATGCCAAAATTTATAAGGAAAAGATGAAAGTGTGACATGACAGCCACATCAATAAGCGTGGGTTTTTTTGGTTGATAATAACCACTTCTTTTTAATTCACGTTTATGACTTTACCCAAAAATCTGAAATCTAGATGGACTGGTCCATATTTGATCAAGAAAATATTCCCACATGGAGCAGTAAAGTTAGTAACGGAGGACCTATGAGCTGCCTTATCAACGAAGTACTCCATCCACCTTATCAACGCATCATGATTTTTCGTCTATAGAGGACCTATGAGCTGAATGATCACAAACCTACACATGGGATACCTCTATCTTTTTTGTGTATTTTTATTTGTTTGTTTAATTTCTTCACTTATAGTATAATAAATAATGTTAGGAAATAACCACAACACAATGAATAGGGGAGTTCTTCTCTAGATCTTTTCAATTTTTCTTCTTCTTTGACTGAATACATTTTGTAAACAACTTGTACCACATCAACCTACCACAAATTATTAATATACAAGTTGTTTTGAGGTCTAAACTGTGTGTTCTCTGTGCTGAATGCCTTTATTATTTCTTTGACTTTGTACTTTTTCTTTTAATATGCGATGACCTTAGATTTCAATGATCGCTTAGGGGTAGCTACTTAGTGTAATTTTGATGGCTGTTGAAACTTAACTTTAAGCCATTTATTTAAAAACATTTCATACATCTTGAATGCGAGCAAACTTTCCCTCAAACTTAATTTTCAATAATCTGTCTATGGTAGTCCTATAACTTGATTTCAACAATGAGAACTTTGCTGCAACTCAAATTTGGGGGTCTGTGGCCAAAGTAGGTCAAATTTAAAATTTTGTTGTAAAGTAAGTTGCAATTTTGTCTTGTATGGTTCATGGTTCAACAATGCGTTGACCACAAAAAATAATTGTTGTACATTATTGCTAACACATGGACAATGCTTGGTAATAAGTGGTCACAAAGAAGAGCATAAAGCTCATGTTTGAAGCGATGATAATAATTATAGCTGTGATGAGTAACAAATTCATAGAATACCAAAAATGTCCCGATCAGCGCTTTAGTTAGAAAGTGTTGTATTATATGAGCAAGTTTTGTAAGACCATACACTAGTGTATGTAATAGTAATAATATCATTATGAAATAAATGCATAAGAATATATTGGCGTTGAGAAAATGAATATTGAGGGCTAAACTTGCTTGCATTTGAAATCTATGAAATAATTTTATAAGTAGAATATCTGAACTTTGAGGTAATACATTAGTTAAATGAAGCAAGAAGTTAGCTACATTTTGAGAAGTCTAGACATTTTATCTCATCAAGGAAATTTTGAGCCAAGGGTATGAGTAATTGCTTGAGGACAAACATTATCTTTAATTTGAAGGTGTGATAACATCTAAAAATACATGTTATTATGCGCCCAAGTCTTAAGATTTTAGTGAGAAACACAGAGGCAACACATTATTTATACTTGTATTTTATACTCTATGCATGTTATGTGTTCAGTGCTTACAAAATTGTATTATTTGGATTCTTTGATCTCTTTGTATTGTTTATCGTATGATTATAGCGAAAAGGAACTAAAGACTTTTCAACTCCTAAATCAGAAGCAATGCTAAGGAAAATCTATCTCTTGACATATAGCCAAGGGTTCAACGAGGCGTTAAGAACAAAATATACGCTGAAGATCCCATGCGATGCGAGACTTTCGAAACATGCCCAAGCCCCACTACGTACATGAATAGGTGCCAAGAAGCATGGAACGTGCATAGTGGATGACGATTGTCCGAGACTTTTAAATACCTCATTCAAAGATCAAAAGAAGAGTTAAACATTTAGAGAGATGTACGTACATACAAACTAGAAGAAAAAATTCTTGAACTACTGCCCATAAAAACCCAAGCACAAAACCACTTGGATGGATCTAAATCGTATCGGTGAAGATATAAACCTCATTTGCATATCTATTTTTTCCTACCAGGAGGATTCATATGATTTTGGAATTCTTTTCAGCTCAAAGAGGGAGATGTCAGCCTCAAGAGCCTTAAAAAGACTTTGAATCAAAGTTACAACCTTAACAAGCTCTACATGATATGACAAGGAGGAGTCCATTGTCAGTATGACTTTACCATTCTTATCTCGAACAATGGTGCTAAAACCCACTTCCCATCTAGGAAAGTTGCATCATAATTTACTTTGAAAGAGTCAGGCAAAAGAGCTAATCAATGGGCTTCCTCCACAACGGCCAAAGAAGCCTGAACCACCAACATGGTATTCGTATCCAAGCCAAAATGACGATCAAAATCTTCAACAAAGGACACAGTCCACCAAATTAGATCAAATTAGGAAGAGATATGGTCATCAAACATAAGTTAATTGTTTTGTGCCAAACTGCTGAAGCAATGAGTGTGAGGATGCGAATATCCATTGAGTTCAAAATCTTGTAGGCCCTGCAAAGAGTAACAACATCAAAATAATGAATATTGGTAAGAGTAAAACAATGAGACAAAAGGTTCGTAAATAAGCCCCGAACGGCTAAACAAATTTTACTTGGAAGATTGATAAAAAATCAAGAAAAAAGGAGAACTTGTTCCTCACTTTAAGATTTTGAACCCTACACAATCTAATTAATCAAACTAGATCGAAGGTCTTAAACATGCATTCTAACACAAGATTACAAAGAAAAACATAAAGCTTGAGAGATAAAACTCTATGAGAAATTCATTCAAATTCAAATCTTCTTTCAAGATGTGGAATTACATCTCTATATTTAAACAAATTGAAAAGACACGATGAAAGGTCACAACCTTTCACCTAATATTTCTAGGTTCATAAAAACTCTTTCAACTACCTTCATAAATGTAAATACATAAAATTAAATAAGTACAAAAATCATTAAAGATGTAAATGAACCTGAATTTTTAGATTTATTGTGACTTTGGAAGAAAAGTTTCCTTTTGATGCATGAAAGAATGCAACTCTTCAACTTTATCGAGAAGCTTAGTTTAGAAGTAACTAGTTCAATGCTTCACCTAATCATTGTCAATTATTTGCTTATCATTCTCCCCTTCGGAAATATTTGTCCTCAAATCTTAAAAATCTTCTTGTAAAGCAACTTTGCAATGATTGTCTTTGAACTTTGGAAAGAAATTTGAAAGGTTCATCTCTGCCAACAACAAAATAATAATTTCTTTGTAGAGCACTGCTCCTCATTCTTTGTCGATCAAATCTGTCAAACTTGATGCTCGGCTTTGTATTTAATGAATCACATAAAACATATGTAAAATAAAAGGAAAGATCATTTGTTAGAACAATAATTTCACTTTCATGATTTTTTTCTCTCAAATACCTTTTTTCAATTCCCTTCTTAATCACAGTATCTTCTTTTTCTTTTAATACCCATGTTCTTACTTTTTTTTTTTTTTCATTTCCTTTGTCTCAAAACTATCATCATTTTGCTCTATGGAGTTCGTCATGACCTGACATACTTCGAATATCTCATCACTCATCATAACTAATGTACCTTTTGATTCTTCTCTCAAACTTTAATAATCACCCTCATTCATCTCAACAATATCATCACAATTTGAATCTCCTCTAATGGCTTGTGGCACATTTCCTTCAATTTGAATTGTTTGATCGACTTGAATCAATGGACAAACTTTCTGATTCTTAACAATTTGTGTGATTTGATTCTTCCTTGTCCTCTTTTGCAATTTCAACTCTTCATTCAATTAAGATATGTAATCCATTGAATTACAAAACTCAGACAAACTTTTTCGAATATTCGTCCATAAATTATGATCCTTATTGTTATAAATCCTATGATAATTTGTCTTGGATGAATGATTCATGCCATGAAATTCATATTTTAAAGTTATTATTTATGAATTTTTATAATGAAAAATTGAGTTTGCTCTTATACTTTTTAGTAAAATCTGTTACAATGAGCTCATTAGGAATATTTTTGTGCTTAAAAATGTTATTTGTTGATTTGGTCTGATCTGGCAGGTTGTTTTTACTGGTTCTAGAGATTTTTTCTATCGATGTGTTAGCAGTAGATCTGACGCGCCAGCACTACTGAGTCATAAATTTCTAGATTTCGAACAAGTTAAGATCAATTCCATTTTTCACGTTCAAAGTAGTTGGGCAGCTCCTATTCAACCTGGAAATAATTCATAACTTTATTTTAGGCCTTCTTCAACCAATTTAGCCGTATAAAAGGATGGGAAACCCTTCATTTTTTATCAACCAACTCCTCATCACCAAACTCATCTTCTTCTTTACAGTTTCTGCGATTTTTCAGCGTTCCCCTTACGCCACGTCTAAACGTTGCTCAGCCACCACATCTTCTCGAGCCCGAGCCGATGCTCCAATCTGGCGCCAGATCCGCTTCCCAAGCTGCACCGCTCCTCGATGCTCAGCCACGTCGAGACCCGGGCGTCAACATCGCGCGCTGCATCTCTGCCAAGCCGAGTCGACGCCATCACCCTCGCCGTCAAATCGCGCCTCCATCTGACGGTTGTGCCGCTGCGTCTGTCGAGCCAGAAAGCCACGTCCAGATCCGCAAGCCGAGCCGCGAGCTGAGCTGTGAGCCGAGCCACGAGCCAAGCCGACGCTGCCTTCTTGAGCCGCGTCGCCTTCTATCACCACCGAGCACCGTCGCCACTGCTGTTTGTGGGTGTGTTTGGTATAGTTTAGGGAGAATTTAATTTGAGTTTTAGAGTACCCAATAAAGAATTATTTTGAGGTTTTATCTTGGATTAATTTGGGTGTTTCTTGTATTGATTAAACGTTCAATTTGAAGTGTTGTGGTGCAATTGACTCTAGAATTTTCTCTTCGTATCAACTTGGTTTTCGTCTTGATTGGTGAGCTTGGAAGCAGGCGAGAATTAATTAATAATTCTTGATGGGGAGAACTTATTAATTAAAAGTTTTGTGTGTTTAGGGTCAATTGGAGGCTACTTCTGCTAAGTAATCTTTGTAATTTGAGGTAATAGATACTTCTACTGAATCCATGCCTTTGGTGAATAAGGTGTGGAAGATGGTTGGTTTGCTTACGTTGTGGTGTTAACTTCGGGTTCTTGTATAGCTTTTTGTGTGGATTATGCATGACCTGTCGTTATGCATGACCTGTCGTTCTATTTAATTATGTTAACTGTTACATGAGGATTAAACTGTTGTTGTGATCACTATGCTTATTGACTTGATTTTGTTGGATACGGTGTCCGTTAACTTTGTCTAATAACTTTGTGTACTTTGTGGTGGGACGTGTTGACAAGCTTGTGTGGCATATGTCGCGAGGGTCGGTAACAAGCCTGTGTGACATATTGTTCCGCCAGGGTCAGTTAACAAGCTATGTGGCGTATTGTTCTGACAGGGTCAGTTAACAAGTCTGTGTGGCATATTGTTCTGACAGGATCGGTTAACAAGCCTATGTGGCGTATTGTTCAGACATGACTGCTTTTGCATGTAGTTCTACCGGATTGTTAGGACGACCCTGGCATTGGGCTGTTTGGGCATTCCTACTAAACCAATTGGCCGCCTACCATCAATTCTTCAAGGTTAAACACAATTGCTTGGCCGCCCAATTCCTTTATAATTCCTCAACACTGAAACTATTTCTCTAAACTTCAATCATTATTTTCTTCTATCATTTCTCTTAAACTTTACATACTTGTCTCATAAATACTTTAACCTTATAAACAAGAAAGCTCCACCCTTTCCTACTAACATAAGAGAATAGTAAGTCTAGGGTTTACAATTTACCTCCCCCTTAAGAAAAATTCGTCCTCGAAATTTAGAAGTCTTAACTATACAAAGATGGGTACTTGCTTTTCATTTGGTCATCTTATTTCTCAACACTTGTTCTTTTCTAACAAGGATCTTTCTCAGTTCTTTTCGTAAAACATATCTTCTATCAACTCTATTAGTTGTATTCGTAGAACATATGAATGACCCGACATACTTTCCTACAAAGGATACTTGGAGAATATCATGTACCTTTGTTAATTCTGCTGAAAACTTCAGTCCGCAAACTGCCGATCTTACTTTTCTAAAGGAAGAACATCTTTTAGTAATGGTAGCTTTAAGAAAACCAGAATATGAAACTTATTTCTAATCTTAGGTTAACTACAAATCTTCTCCTAGTCGATTTATCATTCTTATCTTTAACTTGTACTAACTTATGCTCTTTTAATTCTATCCCATCCTCCTAAACAAAACCTATGTACACAATTTTATATGATCTTCCTCTAATCTTAGTTATCCTTCGTAATTGCAGGCAAGTCTCAAATGAAACGTTCATCTCCTTTAATTTATGGTTTACTTATACTTCACTCTAACTTAGATCCTTAATTAACCTAAAGCTTAGTTAACTATATTCTAGTGTACATCTTAACACTATTCTATTACTTGATACTAAGAATAGATCCTAAAGTCTTACTAACTTATCTCCAAATAATGCTTTTGATCTTATGATCTTATATATCTTGATATGTTTTAAGATATATATCAATAGCTGATTCTTGAACTTTTTCTTAGAATAACATCTTTAAGTAACATTCCTTAGAATATACACACAACCATTTTAATTAGGGTTTTAATCATTTCCTTGTTTATCAAGAATATCATTCTTAACTTTGTAGGAGGTATCTCTCTCTAGGTATTTTTAACTATCATAAAACTTTCCGTTCTTTCCAATACTTATGGTTTTACTTTTTTTTGTTTTTTTACCGATCCCCCTCTTCTATTTAGATATTACTAAAGGGATAAAAACCCTTACGCAGCGAAAAACATTTACAAAAAAATTTCTCAAATTTAAATGAAAAATACTAATACATTGACAATTAAATACAAACAAATTTACTGTCAAACTTATGGCTAAGCATGCTTGTAAAATAAAAGTAGAATTATAGAGAAAAAGTAAACTTACTCTCATTGTTGTTTCTATATCTACAAATCGCCAAATTGATGTCATCACCACTTGGAATTTTTTCTCTTCTCTAAATAATAGAGGCTTGGCTTGTGGAAACCAAATGGATTGTGAATTTTGGGAGAATCAAATCTTGAGAGAGAAGAATTGATAGAAAATTTGTATTCGTTGTTCAACCACAAAACGATATTGTTATGCATCCCTCTTCTTCAGGATGAAGAAGAATATGTTAGAGAGAATTATGGGTTTACGTGGGAGCTTCCCACGTTACCACAAAACAAAATAACTCCCACGTTTGGGAGTAATTTAATTTAATATAAATAAATAAAAAATTAATAAATTAATTAAAACATATTTAATTAATACTTCATTTAAATCATATTTAAATGAATATCTCTCACATAACCTATAGTTTTAATTTAATTAATTTAATGAAATAAAATTTAATTAATTACTAAATTATTATCTTATCTTTAATTTAATCGAATGGAATTATTACCCCACACCCATTCTATCTTTTCACCATGGTTGATCATAGTAGGCATAATTCAAATAATCTATGCAGTTCCAACATCTTCGGGTCAATGCAATTTAAATAAAAGAATAGCTTATTCCTTCGTGAATGTCATATTTCGGTCCTCTTCTCCATTACTTAGAAAAAGTGAGCTACCGGTTCAGGTACAAGATACTATCATTACAGCCTAGACAATTAGACATCCAACCCGTAATCGCAACGACCCAATTGCAAGAGCAGAGCTCTACAAACTAAGCTATATCCCCCCAAGCCAAGTGGGGGAAAGCGTTCAACGTTGTTCTTTTAAAGTAGGAAGGGGGGGAGTGTGAGGTGGGTTGGCGCTTCTGTCAAGAGGCGGGACCGACTTGTAGAGTTGCTTAGGCTATTCCACCCCTTTTGACTAGAAAAAAATGTTCCTTTTTGAATCATATTCATATTAAATCTCTCATAATCTATAGTTTTAATGTGCATCATATATGCATTAAATTTTGATCAATAGTTTTATTATGAATCCAATTCACATTTAATTAATATTTGAACTCATTCAAATATTTAATTCTCTCATAAATTAATTTTGAATCACATCTAAAATAAAATTTATATTATAAAGTTTAATTAAAATATAAACTTTA
>JBBPDJ010036978.1:0-12427 GCA_037974625.1 Cucumis cinereus
AAAAATCACTAGAGAGTGTAAATTGAATAGTGTATATGAGAATGTGAGTTGAAAGACTAAAGAAGAAAGATGTATTCTAGAAGCAACGTGAGGTAAAGAGGAAAAGAAAGAATTGCATGTTGGAGATAGAAATTTCTACATGGAAAATTGGTAAAGTAAAGAAATGATGAAAAGCAATTAATGTTTTCTCTTTTCTTTTTACTAAAAAGAAATTTCCTTTTCTTTTTACATAAAGTAGCTGCCACCTATTGTACTTTATTGCCATAAATCATTCTTTTGTTTGCTGTTTAAAACAATTTCAAGAATTCTTACATGCATTAAGGTAATTTTTCATTTGGGATAAATTCCATTTGTTTTTCCATCAATCATCTTGTCATCCTAGTTCGCCAAGATTTTACATGTTCTCTAATTATCTTGAACAAAGATTCATAACGTACAAAATATTGGAAAAAACGAACAAAATTTTTTTCCTGTAATTTTGTCAAAATAAGTTATTTTGTTTATTATTACAATTCTTGTAAATTAAGATGTTAACTAGAGCCATAAACAAATAGAATGGGTCATTGTGTAAGGAGTGAACAACAAAAAAAATAAAAAAGGAAAAAAGGAAAAAGATGATAAAAAAAAAAAACAAGAAAGGAAAAAGGTAAGGTCTTATGAATACTTTCATTTATGTGGAAAAAGTGATAAAATTTGCAAGGTCTCAACCATTTTCAAACATTTCTGTACATTTCTTACCATGCCACATTTCAAGCTACCTTAGACAGTATGTTTGCGATGTTGTTAAAGTACTTGTCGAGATGGATAAGTCTATATACTGGAGAAAACTATATGTCTTTATCCCTATTGTGCAACTTTAAAGCTAAATTCCCATAATTGCTCACCTTTTGTATTACTAGGAAGGTTTAGAAAGTAATGAAGGTTGAACTTTATAAGTTTGATCGCTCTATAGCTCAATACTTGCAATATTTGTTATATTATACTCTAGTGTCACAACTTTATGTCACTAGATTATCTTCTTAAGTTTTCTCTCACATCCTTTTCTCATATCCTAATACATTATTCCCTTTTCTTTTTTCGATAAATTTTGGATAATGATTTTAAGGATTTGATAAGTAGTAACTTTAGAGATAATCTTAAATCTTTGTCTATTTCGATGTGTTGCTCAACATACAACTTTATCAAGATTCAGTGGAGTATTGAGCATAGACGAGTGCCTTTCAGCAGATGCCATAAAATGGATCTTATAGTTACCTAAGGTGACATATATCTGTTCAACTTTTTATACGATTGCAGCCTAATTGATTCTGTTCCATGGTTGTGTTTGTCAAAAAAATGGCAAAAAAAAAAAAAAATACTCATGAAAGGAAAAAGTGGCAAAAGAAAAAAAATACAGAAAAAAAAGAGAAAAAACCCAAAAGGGCAAAAAAAAAAAAAGGGTCAAAATGAGTAGGCCATGACAACACTCATATTATAGCTGGAGCAATCAGTGTAAATAAATTGATCATATTTTGATTTAAATCAAAGTTGCACAAGATTCATCAAAGTAGAGCAAGTTTGAAATACAAGCTAAGATTCATCACATTGGGGCATAGACAAGCCTGTAAAGTACTCAATGTTTTACAAAGGATGCCCTAAACTGGGGCAAAGTAGCAACGAGAGATTCATCAAATTGAAAGAAATAAAAAAATTGAAAAAGTCATCAAGCTCATTGGGCAAAGTTGTCAAGTGCATTGTCGCACAAAAGGATCCCAGAAACATGGACAAATTATAAACCAAAGATTCATCAAATCGAAAAGAATCAACAAATTGGAAAGGTCATCAAGCTGATTGGGTAAGGTTGTCATCTGCATGGTCATACAGAAGATCCCATAAACAAGGGCAAGATATCAACTAGAGTTTCATCGACTCGAAAAAATCATCCAATCATCAAAGTCATCAAGCTCATTGGGTAAAGTGATCATCTGCATTGTCGCACAAAATGATCCCATAAACAGGGGCAAGATATCAACCAGAGAATCATTAAGTTGAAAAAACAACAGATCGTCAAACTCATCAAGCTCATTGGTTAAAGTTGTCATACGCATTACTGTGCAAAAGGTTCCAAAAACTGGGGACAAATAATAGAGTTAGCAGTCAATCTTTCTGTCAATAGATCAAAGCAAAAGTTTGACAGTAAAAAAAATCTTTCATATTCAAGATAACAGAAACTAAATGGAGTTGCATTATCGAAGACTAGACTCGAATCTTTGCACCAAAGTGTCTTGAACCAACTCAGAGAAGTTGACGAGATATACTTAAGATCTTGAGAAACAACAATCAACCCTTAGAGTTATTATCCAAATGATAATTAAAGTCATTTTTTTTCTTCAATTTCTTTCACCCATTAAAAAAATAATCTCTTATTGTTCAGGAGATTTATTCTTAAGCTTCATCAAATAAAAGCTTTTGTGCTTTCTTTTTTTAACTTCATTCTCATACATAAGCTTAAGGTCAATATTTTTTGCTTCACTTTACATTCTTGCAAGGATTGAGTTTTTGAGACGGTTAACTTAATAAAGCAATAACTTGATTTATTTTTTTGGCTATCTGAAGTAATACATAGAAGAAATCTCTAAAATAGCCCACCAATTAAAATATGATTGATAGCATAATTGCATAAATTTCTCTCCACATGAACCATGGTTGATTGTACTTATACTCATCTCATCGCCCTTTTCCAATGTGCTCAACTGATTCATACAATTGGGATTATTCTTATATAATCTCAAAACACTTTTTGAATGAGCTAAAAAAGCTTAATTATCTTTATATCTATCCCAAAATATTCTTCCAATTGAGGTCACCTACCTGATACTATTGGCATGACATAATTCGTGTATACACTTAATACACCTTTTACATGAGCCCAACCAAGCCCTCTTCAGTTAAAATCATCATTGAAATAATCCAAGACCATGAACAATTTTTCACTAAATGAAGTCATTCAAAAAAAAAAAAAAAAAAAAAGGAAAAATAGACATAAAGTAAAGAAAGGAAAAAGTGTTCACTTCTTATTACAAAGACAAATTTTGTTTGTCATGACTTCTATGTTAGATATTGATTAACAAGAAGGGGTTAAAATAAGCAAGATGATCGTTATGTTGTCAAAGAAAATCTCAATTTTCTTCAAAAATGGAAGAAAATATCTTGATTTTCATGCAAAGATTGTTCATTTTAGGTCAACATGTATTTATGACGAAAAAAAGATTCTTGCATTTGTTTATCATACAAAAATCTCAAATTATTTGTGTAAATACATGCACTAAAATCAAGGTCTTTGAAATCTCGGTCAAGATCATTTGAAAATCTTAGCATTCAACATGCATCATGTATCTCATACATAAATTTTTCACTTATCATATGCATTCCACATGATAGCGTAGTCTTCACATACACATGCATTATCATTTCATTTCTAGAAAACATAAAAATAAATTTCACATTAAGGAATACTGGGTCAAATACAAGTGAAAATTGTTCTTTCATTTCAAGCCAACACATAGTCAAGGCGAAAAAGGATTCTTGCATTTGATCAGTTACACAGAAACCTCGCATCATTTGTGCGAACACAATGACTTCCCATCTAGGTTTTTGAAATCTTGGTCAAGATCATTTATAAGTTTTAGGCATCCAACATGCATCATGAATTTCTAGCATAGATTTGATTTTTTATATGCATTTCACATGTCAGCATAGTCTTTACATACATGTATGCTATCATCGCATTACTAGGAGTCATGTAAAAAAAAACAAGCATTTTATATTTTTGTATACTGGGGCAAGCACAAATACAAGTCAGTCATATGTTTTGCATTGCATCATTGAATCATGCATTTTCACATGTGTCATGCTCAGAAGAAATCTTTAAATTTGTTGTCAACAAAAGTTCAAAAAAAAATTTGCATGTTTTATATTTGCATCAAGTCATAATTTTCATAGATGTCAGACTCGTTACACAGAAAATAATAACGCTTCGAGCTTTTTTTTAAGAAAAAAATTATTCCATCATCATTCTTTATGGAATTCATGAATCATGTGCTATTGTGTGCCACTTGGAAAGAAATCAATCGTATTTGTTATGGATCATTGAATCATATCATTTTCACGAATGTCATGCTCATGAGATATTAATCTTTTAATTGACATATACGTGAATGAAATAATACATTTCATAACGTCAAAACAAAAAGTTGCATGTTTTTATCAAGTCATAATTTGCACATTTATTATGCTAGTCACACTTAGAATGATGTTTTCCAAGCTTTTCAAAGATCATTTCATTATAATCTTTGTAGAAATTTTAATCATGTGCTATTGCATGCGCTTCAAAAAGAAACAAACTCGACTCAAGATCGAGGTTGAACTATTGCCAAGCAAGACCAATTCCATTGTTATTAAATTTAACCTACTCCAAGATTATGGTTGAAGTCTACCCCAATTCCAGGTTCATCAAATTTGACGTGTCTCCAGATTGGTTTCAAAATTTGGTGAAGTATTCAATTCCAGATTTAAAGTTGTGCCAAATTTGTTTAATGAACCAAACCTTATCCAAGATCGAGGTAGGAATCAAGTAAGATCAATTGATTTTGGGTTAAAGCATATCCTAAGCCTAGGTTCATTAAATCTCAAATTCCAAGATTTAGATGGAAATCTTTCCAAACATGGGGTAGTTTCAAAACTTGGTTAAATTTTACCTTTGTCCTCCAATTATTACTTTTGATGAAGAAGTTCATGTTCATATTTGGCCCTTAGTGCATACCTAGCTTTAAGGCTATAGTCTTTTAAAAATTGGGTTAAATCGAACACAGTTCTAGAATTGAGGTCGAAGCTTGTCGATCAGGTCCAATTTCTATCATACATAGCTCTAGAGCTAGAGTCTTCTCAAAATTTTAAATTTTACCTTTGTCCTCCAATTATTACTTTTGATGAAGAAGTTCATGTCCATATATGGCCTTCGTGCATAGCTAGCTTTAAGGCTATAGTCTTTTAGAAATTGGGTTAAATCGAACCCAGTTCTGTTGCTGAGGTCGAAGCCTGTCTATCACGTCAAGTTTCTATCAAATCTAGCCCTAGAGCTAAGTTTGATGTTTTCAATTTTTTTGGTTAAATCGAACCTAGTCTTGGAGCTGAGGTCGAAGCCTGACTATCAGGTCCAATTTCTATCAATCTTAGCTCTAAAGCTAAGATATTTTCAAATTTTGGTTAAATCGAACCCCGCTTTGGAGCTGAGGTCGAAGCCGGTCTATCGAATCCAATTATTAGTAAACCTAGCCTTGGAGCTAAGGTTGATGATTTCTCAAATTTGGTTAAATCGAACTCAGTTCTAAAGCTGCGGTGGAAGCCTGTCCATCAGGTCCCTTATTTAGCAAACCTAGCCCTTGAGCTAAGGTTGATGATTTCTCAAATTTGGTTAAATCGAACACAGTTCTAAAGCTGAGGTCGAAGCCTGTCCATCAGATCCATATTTATCAAACCTAGCCCTGGAGCTAAGGTTGATGATTTCTCAAATTTGGTTAAATCGAACCCAGTTCTAAAGCTAAGGTCGAAGCCTGTCCATCAGGTCCATTATTTTGCAAACCTAGCCTTGGAGCTAAGGTTGATGATTTCTCAAATTTGGTTAAATCGAACCCAGTTCTATAGCTGAGGTTGAAGCTTGTCCATCAGGTCCATTATTTAGCAAACCTAGCCTTAGAGCTAAGGTTGATGTTTTCTCAAATTTGGTTAAACGAGTCCAGTTTTGAAGCTGAGGTCGAAACCTGTCCATTAGGTCCATTATTTATCAAAACTAGCTTTGGAGCTAAGGTTGATGATTTCTCAAATTTTTGTTAGATCTAACCCAGTCCTGGAGCTAAGGTCGAAGTCTATCTATCAGGTCCAATTTCTATCATACCTAGCCCTAGAGCTATGGTCTTCACAATTGTTTTTTGTTGAATCGAACCAAGTCCTAGAGCTGAGGTTGAAGCCTGACTATTATTTCCAATTTCTATCATACATAGCTCTAGAGCTAGGTCTTCTCAAATTTTGTTTAAATCGAATCAAGTTCTAGAGCTGAGGTCGAAGTCTGTCAATCAGGTCTAACTTCTATCATACTTAGCCCTAAAGCTAAGGTCTTCTCAATTTTTGGTTAAATCGAACCCAGTCTTGGAGCTGAGGTCGAAGCCTGTCAATCAAATCCTAGATCTATAAAACCTAGTCTTAGAGCTAAGATTTTCCAAAATTTTTGTTAAATCGAATCCAGTCCTAGAGTTGAGGTCGAAGCTTGTTTATCAAATCCATATTTATCAAACCTAGTCGTGGAGCTAAGGTTGACATCTTGTCAAATTGTGGTCAAATAAAACTCAATCCTAGAATTGAGGTCGAATATACTATCTACCATGTCCAAGGCGTTTATAACCCAACCCTAAAGCTGAATTTGAAGTCCTTGTTCAATTGGTAATTTGATTGGTAATTTGATTTTCTAAAAATAAAAAATATTTCGGCCTAAATATTTTTATCTTCGCCATTATCCACCTTTAAATACTTTCAGGATGCACAAAGGGGGGCAAGCTGTAGATACCGTATTTTGTTCGACTTTTTTTTTATATATATAATATATGTTCACAATTCTCATATTCTTCTAAGGTTTGCTTTAATAATTCCCTAACAAAATATAGAAGAAAACTTAAATTTATTTAATTGAAGATATTTATTAAAAAAAAAAACAAAAAGTTTAATTAAATCTATTTTATTATTCTCTCCACACTCTCTCATCTCACGTATTCTCCCTCTCTAGTTTTTCTCTAACCACCCTTATCTCTCACACTCTCTTTCCATAACTTCTCCACACTCCCTCACTCCCACATTTTCTTCCTTCCATAACGAATTGGTTTTTTTTCCACAACTTCTCCCAATATACTTGACTTCGAGAACAATTTTTCTTTTTTGTAGGGTTTTTTCCCTTCCATTTTGGAGAATAGGGAAGAAGGATCTTCCTCAAGTTCACTCATAAAAAATAAAAATAAAATAAAAAGAATTTTTCTCCTTTCTTCCTTTCACAGAGGTAAAGAAACGAAGAAAATATATTTTTCCTTTTCTAAGGAGGACATAAGACTTAAAGGGAGAGAAAGATGGTATCTTCCACATTTCTTTCTCTTATTTTAGTGATTTTATTTTCCTCTAATTTTACTGTCATTTATTGTTAGGAACCTCCTTAATTTCATCATGTTAAATTTCATCATGTTACTGTACTAGAAAATTAGGTGAATCTTTTAAATATTAATTTTTTTCTCTTTTCTTTTACTTTACTGGGATAAAATCCAAACCTCTCTCAATTGTTAAGGGAAAAAAAAGGATAAATTCTTCTATTGAAATTTGTTTCTTTGAAAAAAAAACAAATCTCTTTTTCCTTCCCTCATTCCTTTTCTACTCCTTCACCTCCAAAGAAAAAATCAAATCTCATTTTAAAATGGATAAAGAAAATTCAAGATCTTTTCAATTTACAAATTATCTGCAATTGGGTTCTTTTAAATTTTCTACCATTCAATTATTGTGATTTTTGATATTTTATTTTTCACTCATATGTTTACAGTAAGTTTGAATAACAATATTTATTGTGTTTTCTTCCTTTGTAACCTGGGATTTGTTTCACTTATTAATAAATATAAAGGGCATGAATTAATTATCGTGAAAATTAACTGTTGTGGTATATTTGGTTGGCTTGATTTGTGCTGAATTTAGTCCACTATCATACTATTATTATTGTTGTTGTTGTTGTTGTTGTTGTTGTTGTTGTTGTTGTTGTTGTTGTTGTTGTTGTTGTTGTTATATAAAAAAACTAAAGTATCATGTCTAACAACTAAAAAGGGATATTCAAAAAGTATTTCATAACTTGAAAATTGAAGTAGATTAATAATTGGTTTTAGGATGAAGTAGTGTTTTCTTTATGGTGTTTTTTATAAAGTTTAATCAATACATGAAATGTCTAACCGAAATTAAATTGTAGAATTAGTAGTGTTTATATGAAAATTCTCCCATTAATAAATTATTTTTTTAGCAAATAGCGTTTGAGTTTTATTACTAAAAATTATTTATGAAACTTATCTAATTTAAAATTCTAACTTTGAAATCATTTTTATAAAATAAAAAATTTGAATTTCAAAAGTATCAGTAATAATTATTTTATTGTAAATGGGACTGAGTAGTGTCTCTTTAGGGTTTTTTGCTAAAATTTCATAAATACATGAAACGACTCACTACAATTACATTTGAGAATTAGTAGTGTTTACATGGAAATTCTCATTATAAATATTTTTAGAAAAGTACTAAAAAAGGGTTTTATTATTAAAAATCCATAAACATATAAAACATTTTTAATTTGAAATCATTTTCATAAAATAAAAACTGAACATCAACACTCCATAACAATATTTTTTTAAAATTAAAAATGAGACTGAGTAGTGTTCTTTTTTTGAAATTTTTTTTAATTCCTTAAACACATAAAATTTTCTCATTCAAACACCGACGACGGAGATTTAAAGCATCAATGTTTGATGTTATAATATTCTTGAGATGTAGAAAATTATTTTGGGAATTCAAAATAAATTTTCATCTTTTTAATGGCTCTGATGCCACTCATAATTATTAGTTCAAACATTATTTCTAAAATGTGAACTAGTAAACATGAGACATTTAAAAATAAAGCAAAATAAAATTTTGTGGACCTTATTATTATTATTATTTTTAAATTGAATAATAACAGATAAAATTTGGTAACCGTTTTTACAGGTGTTGTAGGGTGCTAACACCTTTCCTATACACAAATTACTCCCGAACTCATCTTTGATTAAACGTAGACCAATAATTTTTAAATTAGGTGACCAATCACTCTTTTAATACGATTGGTGGCGACTCCAAAACAATTTATTTTAAGTGACCCTTAAAGGAGGACGTCGGTCGCTCCGCGTTGCGACAAGGTTGAAGAAGCATTTCATCAATTGTGTGATGATTATTACATGAGAATGTCAATGCCAAAAGAAAAATATTCACAAACACAATCATCCACACCTATCAAAGGATTTGGCTTTCAAAGTCAAAATGAAATACCTTCTATCTCATCTAGTGAATCTTATATGGCACGTGCTACTGTTCATGATAGATTTAAACAAAGTAATAAAACAGGTTTAGATGATGCTAAAACAGAGATGACTCGACATCTAGATGAGGTTCGTATAGAAGAGGAATATTTAGATTTGTTAAATTGGTGGAAGGTGAATTCCTCTCGATTAAGATTATTAGACAAGTGGCCAGGGATATCTATAGTATTCCTATATCAATCGTGCGATCTGAATCAGCCTTTATCACTGAAGGACAGGTGTTAGATTCTTTTCGAAGTTTATTAAATCCTCAAACTATTGGGGCACTCATTTGTCTTAGCATTGGATTCAATCTAAACCTTTGGATATCATGATTGAAGAAATTGACGAAGCTAAAGAAATTGACGAAGGTAATATGTAATGTTACCTTTAAATTAGTATTCTATTTATTTCATTGTTTGGTAATTTGCATTTAAAGTATCTCATTTAAGCTAATAGTTTTTTATTTTGATCTAGAATTCAAAACATACGAAAGGAGATGGAAGTTGCATTTGAGAATTTGGAATATGATTCTATGTTCTAAGTTCCTACACTCAAATTTTAAATTTTTGGTTTTGATAGACGCTCTTAACATTTTTTTTCTTATGATAGACTAGTTGAAAGTTGGCTTATCTTTTTCAGGAATCACATTTGTAATGCGCAAAGAAATCTCCATTTTAATTCTCTCAGGTCTCAATAGTAACTCAGTAAGTCAACCGTTATTTGTCTTTTTGCATTTATCATGATAGAAACTTACTATTGTTACATTTTTGAAATAGGAACGGGATATGTTGTTGTTAACACCACAATTCTATCTTTTTTAATGCAGGTCATAATTCCAAGCAAAAGAGCTCTAAATAATACATGATGCAAAACTTATTGTTTGTTTTATTTTGATTTATGTGATGAAATTGTAAATTGGCGGGATAGTTTCTTGTGTCTTTGAAAAACTAGGATGATGGTTGTTAGTTGGAATGTTAATAAGTTTAGCTTTTGGAAGTAGCTATAATGAAGAGTTTCTCCTTGTACGATTTGCATGCTAGATTTGGTGCTAAAATTATTGCAAGAAGATTCAAAGGAACCACAAATAGCTCGTATTGTACTACAGAAAAGTTAAAGCTTCAAAAGAAAGCTGGGATTTTGTTTTCCTTAATCATGCGCCATTGTTTTAAAAATATTGATGGTCTAACTAAAGGCATGCTTTACAAAATAAGCCGAAATATATAGGTCATTTGTGTATAAATTATAAAGCCCAAGAATTTTAGCCCAGCGACCTAGAAATTGACTTTAAAAACTAGTGTATAATGTGAGACCCAATTTGGACCGATCGAACTCGGGTCGGATCGAATCGGGTACGATCCATACAGAATCGAACGTTTTTGGGTCGAGTCGATTTAGAAGGAAAACCAACCCGACCCAGCCCAATTACACCCCTAATAAATATATTAAAGATATATATCTTTAAAATGTAACTAAATCTAAACAGATATGAGATCTAAATTGATTTCAATAGTCAAAAAAAAAAAAAAAAAAAAAAATCTGGTAGAATTTTGAACTAAACTCCCTACTCGATTATGTTAAAATCTCTATCCAACACCCACAAGTACATTGTGTTTATAGTCTTCACTCGTTGTATAGCCATAACAAAGACGTACGTATTTGATAATATTGTACATAATTTCTCAGATCTTAGCCATGCCAACGATTTTAGATATATTAGTTTAATAAAACATAAAGATAGAAACTAACAATATATTCCTAAACCAATTTAAAATTAAATCTGTTACATATTAATTAATAATAAACAAATAAAAATGGATAAATTTGAATGGATCCTAGATAATTATCTAAATTGGTTTAATAAAATATAAAACTAATAAATTAATTAAAGATTAATTAGAGATATATTATATAATTAATAAATATATTAAAGATTTTTTAAATATTATATATATCTCCAAAATTTAACTAAATCTAAATAGGTATGAGACTTAAAATTGATTTCAATGTTAAAAAAATAAAGAGGAAATATGGTAGAATCTCGAATTAAAATCTTTATTCGGTTATGCTAAAATCTCTATCCAACTCACACAAGTACACTGTGTTTCACGAATTCTGCTACCTTATCCAAACACTGAAAACCAATTATAAACTGAATTTAAAACAAACGATATATGAAATACATTGTATTATGAAATTTTGAAAAAATCTGGCATGTGCGTGACATACTTTTGTCAAAAAAAAAAAAAAAAAACTTATTCCCCCAGTTTTGTGCTAAAATCCCAACTGCCCCTCCATTTTGCTATTCCTCCAAATTTCTCTTGAATTAATAAGAGCTTTCTATTGGGTGACAATGTTATTGATAGCCTAAAGTTACCATTTTTTTTCACTAATAGCTTTATGGGTGACAATGTTTCATAAAATTTGGGTCACAATGTCATATACACCATTGCACATTTAATTTTACAGTTTTTTAAATAAAGAAAGAAAGAAAGAAATATCATATATGGAAAATAATTTAAACATTGAAAAAAATTAAGAAACACCATAAAAGGAAAATATTTGAAAAATAAATATTAAAACTGTAACACAGCATACATTAAAAGGGATCTGTAACGCCCCGAGTTTAGGAGGGGACATGAATGAACCAATATCACATCTGAATGAGAGGGATCCTATGGACATGAAAGTAAGGTTAAAAAGGCTTAAAAGAAATTAAAGTTACTACATATACAAACAAGGTATACCTTTCTTTTCGGTGGCTCAATCATAAGAACTTCACTGTTAAGCGTGCTTAGCTTGGAAAAATTCTATATGGGTGACCTCCTAGGAATTTTCCCAGGATGCATGTGAGTGAGGACAAAGCATCCTGAAAGGACCCGTTTCACTCTAATAAGTCTTTAACATAAGTAAGGATCATATAGATGATGTTGCCAGGTCGCAAAGAATATATGGGAGCAAATGTCGAAACCACCAAAAGGTGGAATCATAATCATGGAAAATCTTCCATTTGACGAGCATATCTCGTCTCCTGAAAGATCAAATGAAGGAACACCTCACCCAAATATAATGTCAGTTATGATGGCTGATGTGGAAACAAGTGAAGAAAGAATGACTGAGCTCGAAAAGAAAGTTAATATGCTCATGAAGGCAATCGAAGAAAGGGATTATGATATTGCATCTCTCAAGAATCACATCGAGAGTCGTGACGCCGCTGAATCAAGTCACACACATGCAATAAAAAACAATGATAAAGGGAAGGCAGTCTTGCAAGA
>JBBPDJ010036979.1:0-12390 GCA_037974625.1 Cucumis cinereus
AAGGTTTTGACATGGAACATTTGTTACATAATTAATGGTTGATTTGTGTACTTATTGGTTGACTAAGAATGATGGTATAATAATGCTTGATTTAGGTGGATGTTTGGCTTGGTGGTAAAATGCAATGAATGTATGCCCTTTTTTCTTATCTTTACATTGTGTATTTATATAGTTTTAGGACTGCAAAACAGGTGCAAAACAAGGGAAAATACAGGGTACAGTAAATATTATTTTTTTAAAACAAAGTACAAAATTAACTTGAATGTGAAACACTGTCAAGAATAAAGCTTTACTTGATAGTGATAAACCGTAAGGAGTAAAGAATGCTTGAAAGTACAAAACCGTCAAAATTAAACTTTTCTTATTCTTGACACTGAATTACTTGACAGTGAAAAACTGTCAAGTAAAGCTTTATTCTTGACAGTTTTTCACTGTCAAGTAAACTCTTATTCTTGACAATTTTACACTATCAAGAAAAAAAAGTTTATTCTTGACACTGGATTACTTGACTGATTTAAAATCGTCAAGTAATCCCTTACTTGACAGTTTTCACTGTCAAGTAAACTCGTTTCTGTAGTAGTGATTAGACATTTTTAATCATTAGAGACCCAGCTATTTGATATAAATTAGAGTTTACAAAGATCAAGCTATCAATTATTTCACATTATGCAACTAATACATCGAATTGTCCCTACCAATTTTGAATTAAATTCAATGACTTGAATAAAAAAAATATTCACGTTCATGCTTAGATCGATGAAGACAACTTTTACCAAGTTTTTCTATAATTAAGAATTAAGTTCTCATAGGTTCTAATAGCAACCTGATATAGCGAAAATGCTGTTTAGACGAAATCCGTGATCAAAGAAGGAAAATCCCTTCAAAAAGAGGCAAAACTCTCAAAAGAACAAAGTTCAATAATGAAAATATTGATAAAAAAAAAAAAGTCCCTAATTACAACCTTAGGATGTCTATTTATAGACTTACAAGAAATGAACATACTTAACTAATTAATTCTAATTACATACTAATCAATCTAAATTAACAACTTATACAAATATTAAACTAAATATACTAATTATCCTGATTCTCCTCATAACTCACCACAAAACGTATGCTCGATGGATCATGTATTTGGAGAAATTTCAGTTTGTTTTTCGGCACAAACCGAGTAAACAAAATGTAGTGGCTAATAAAGTCGGAGTTAATGATGAAGAGAATCAGGATAATTAGTACATTTAGTTTAATATTTGTTTAAGTTGTTAATTTTAGATTGATTAGTATGTAGTTAGAATTAATTAGTTAAGTATGTTAGTTCCTTGTAAGTCTATGAATAGACATCCTAGGATTGTAATTAGAGCCTTTTTTTTTTTTTTATTGTTATCAATATTTTCATTATAGAAAATTGTTCTTTGAGAGCTTTACCTCTTTCGAGAGGGATTTCTTTCTTTGGTCATGGATTTGGCCTAAACAACATTTCCGCTATACAAAAACAAAAAGCATATATATAAGAAAAATAATGATTATAAATATATTTGATTTACAAAATATTTGACAGAAGGATAGAAATTCACTTCAAAATTACAACAACAAATAAGAATAAAAGTAAGAAAAATTATTTTAAAAAAAAAAAGAAAAAAAAATAGTAGAATCAATACGTGGAATCTAATAGAACTAAAAATTGTTGTAGCACTTTGAGTAGCGAAAAGGCCGATAATGATTAAAACAATGTTGAATATTTAACACTAATTAACAATATTTGTTGTTAATCTTATTTGATCAATCTCTTATCTTTATATAATCATATAGAACCGGTAAAATAACCTAAGCACGAGCAAACTACTACTCGCATGTATTATTAAATAATTTGATAATCTCACAAATCTAAAATTTAGTAAAACTTTATTTTTAATTTGAAAAAGTGAGATTATACCTCGAGTTTGTTTTCAAAAAACTCCCCCTCGTGATGCTCTCAAACCAATTCGCAATCGTTTTCTTGTTTTCTCTTAGTAATCGAATTGAGTAGGTGTAATACAAAATGAGAGATTTGGATGCATGATTGAACTATTGAGAAACCACTTGCATCTTTCTTGTTAATTTACATATCTTTTCTCTTTTCATTGTGCATTGACAACATTCCTTATCTTTTCATATTCACAGTCTCCATTTATTTGATCTATTTTTATTTGGCGCCCTATACAATTTTTCTTACATATACAATTCCTTGGCCTCGTGATTCTCACACACACACTTTAACGCCACAAATTTTTAACCATAACCTCTAAAATCAATAATTTAAAACTAAACTCTTGAAAATTTCAAATGTTTTTATTAAGAAAGTTAAAATAAACATCCAAATCAACATTATACAAAAATCAAATGGATAAATCAATAAGAAAATGTAAAACTTCTGATGTTCGGACTCTAAATAAAACATGCAATTTTCAAAAGAAAAGAAAACTAAAAACTGTTCATAAATCTCAAAAACATAAAATCACAAAAACTGCAGTGGAAACATTAGTCAAAAGAGTCCCCGATGGAATGGTCACTGGTTCTTCCTGTCCGTCGCCGATTTCCTCATACTTACCTAAAAAAAAAACATGAAAAGGGTGAGTATAAAAATACGCAGTAAGGGACCAACTACTGGGCCCACTAGGTGAACTGTTAACTCCCTATTAAACCTGTACTTCGTGCCACACAGTCTAATGATTCGGTAGTAATGCTCACACAGTCCAATGTCAAGGTCGTTCTAGCAAATCTGTGGGATCACATGCAAAAGCAGCTATCGTCGGAACAAACAAACTTGTTAACCCGATTCACGGGACACATGCCACACAAACTTGTTAACTCGTCCCACAAACGAAGTACAATACAGTTAATAACTATAGTTAATAAACACCATTAATCCAACAATATCCACAATTAAAATGTAAAGCAGTTACATCTATAACTCCATCCCACATGGTACAATAATCATGCTTTACAAATTCCAAAACAATTAATTATACAAAAGTACCCAATCACCGTGCCACAATACAACAAATCCATCCAGCTATTACATATCCAAAATTCTAACCACGAAACCAAGTGTCATGTTATAAGGCTTTCCATAGCAATCCTAAAACATAACAACAATAAAATAGTCCAAAGCAGTCATTGCACAAGGCACACATTTAAACCACATTGTTATTCTGTACCCATAAAGTATTACATGCAAACATTCAATCTCCTTCAGCTTATGCACCTAAGGCGTGGGTTCGATAGAAGCATCCCTTACACATCCAATTTTAATTAATAATTTTCCATTAAAACTAATAATTAAACTAACTTAATCTTGTCAACGAATCAGTTAATTCATTATTTCATAAATATCCTTATTACTTGTAGAAGATCCAATAGTATGTCCCTTACCTCAAATGGTTGAAAATTTCTTGGCTTAATAATAATTCTTCGATCGATCCTAAACATCACAAAATTTAATTAATAATTTTTTCATAAAAATTATTAATTAATTTTAACCTTAACTCTTCAATAAAATATTTTTACTCCTACCAAATGTTGTCGAATTATTTTAATCCAATTAGTGGAGAAAACTCTACCAATTAATTCCAAATGAATGCTCCAAATTAATCCTTCAAATTGATCCTAAATACAACAACTTTAATTAATAATTAAAATTAACCTTAATACCATAACACTTAATCTTACCGATCGAACACCGAAAACTCCAATTTGATTCGTAGAAAATCCTACGAATGAACTCCACAAAAGTTTTGAATTTAACCTACACCTAACAATTTAATTAACAAATTTTCCATAAAAATTATTAATCAAATTCACTCTTAAACTCTTTAAAGTAGTTCTTTAATCTTATCAATTCGTTGTCGACGCTCCAATTAATTTGTAGGAAAAAAAATTTAAAAGTTAATTCTAAAAATAGCTCTAAAATAACCTTCAATTGACCAAAAATAATTTTCAAATTAATTCTCAATTTAACTTTATTGGGTATCTAAAAATCCAAAATAAAATATCAAATACTTTATCCATATAACTAATGGCGACGACCGTAAGCGACAACGAATAAATCAAATTCGAGAGGTTAAACGGCATCGGTACACGGAAACACATAGTGGTTGAGCGAGACACATAGCGAAACCGACGGAAAGAAACACAGAAGGAGAGTTTGCGGCGCGCGGTGAAGGGGCACAAGTAGATTGAAATTTCGATGTAACCCTAAATGTATATTTATAAAATAAATAACTATATTAATTTATTATTAATAAATAATAATATTATTATTTTATAAATAAATAATAATACTCTTTTTTATTATTATTATTATTATTATTATTATTATTTCCAAATTTCCACCAAATCAAATCACAAAAATTAACATCCTAATCAATATAATCTAATTTTTAAATTAAAATCATCTCAAAATTTGAGATATATATAAAAAAAAATTCTAATTCTCGTTTTTACGTGGAGATTTTAGAGGGAAAAAAAAAGCATATGTTTAATTATTATTTGGAATGGAAAATTTTGTTGTTTTCATGGCCGATCTCTTTACCATGGTCTTTTGTTTCTTCTTCCAAACATTTGAAGTATTAAATGTTTAACTTTCTTAAATTGTTGAATTTTGAAAACAAAAACTATTTTAATATTTAATTGGTAACTTTTGTTGGGGTGTTTTTGTCAATTACTAATTCTTAAAAGTACGATTCAAGAAATCATTTTCCCATTTACTTAATTAGGAACTTTTTAAAATTTTCTGAAATAAGTCATTAAAATTTGTTTTGTATTATAAATATTATTAAAATAGATATTTCATTATATGGTATTTATCCATTACCACATGTGTTGATCATGTGTCATTCATCTATGTATATTTACTGTCCATGTAATTCATCTCATGCATGGCAAGTTACCTATAAATAGTGGCATTTGATGGATTTTGCAAGATACACACGTATTGGTTGAATTCATAAATAAATTGGAGATAGTGGAATTTTTGAAGAATTTCGATTTTCTTAATTTCTTAATTTCTATTTCTATTTTATTTATTTTAATATTATAAATGATATTATAATGTTTAATTGTTCCCCACCCCTCAAAAGAAAAAAAACTTTTCATGACAATGAAAACTGAAAAAACTGATTAGGACCTTGCAGTAGTAGTTACACTAATATCAATATAGATGCAATAAAATAAATCCTCATAATAAGAAGAGATCAACACAAAGACATTGTTAACCCAGTTCGGCAATATAGCCTACGTCTGGGGGGTTTTCACCCTAATGAGATCTTTATTATTATTATCACAGAAACTTCGCAAAGTTCATAGAGTTACAACACTTGTCATAACTTAGGATAATAACTACAGTAGCACAGATAGCGCAAAGATATCTTCTCTGCTAATGCCCGTCTTCACGAATCTCCAACTTGTTCGATAATCTCTCTTAACTGTATTCTGAATAATCTCATATAATCACAGGCTCCCCCTATTTATGTCCTCCAAGATAGTTGTCAAAGAGTTCTCCCCCTCAAGAGGTTCATACCATGTAAACGAACTTCCACACACTAGGATGCTATCAGCAGTGACTAGAAGAAAAAAACCAACAAAACTATATCTTTCAAAGTGTGTACAAAACAATCGGCTAAAACACACCTTTTTAATCTCACGTTCTCGATTGCAAGTCCACGCCGCGCACACTAGGTCAAACGCAAGAGAGATTTTATATGCATACATAAATCTTAGGAGATTTAATTTCTTTAAAAAAACAATTCTTTCCAAGAATATCTCAACAACTAAGGAAAGTATTTTATCATATAAATAATTAAGATATTCTTGGAGAAAAGAAATTATGTTAAGCCAATTAATAAATGCAACAAAAACTATAATAATTTAGTCCTTTTTCTTTTTTCAAATTTGCTACAATTTCTAGATAATAAAAATATAATTTGTTTACTTCAAACTTAATAGCAAGTTCATTGATCCTTTAACGAAATATCTAATCTAATTGTGAAACTTTTAATAATGTATCGGACTTAGTCTTTTTAGTTTATATAAACACATTTATCTCTGATCTTTTTACAATTATTTTACATATATGTCAAAATATCTTACTATAACTTTAACAATCTTTTTTTTTTTTTTTTAATAATTGAGTCCATGCTAGTACTAATTTTTTTATATAGGGATTTAGTTTTTAAATGTTTTTAAGTAAAAAAAACTAAGCCGTTAAACTATTTATAATAATTCAAATGTGAGAAATGTAAAAAGAAAAGAAAATAAATTAGGAATTTATACCAACTTTATAATTAATTAACTAAAGACATAACCTTGACCAAAATTCAAAAGTTTGAATCTCCGTCGTCTCGTTGAAATAAAAAAGTAAAAGATGAGGTTTTTTTTTTCAAAAATAATAAAAATAATAATATATTCACATTTTATAAAAAAACCATTAAAAGCCATAAATTCATTACACTAATTTCAATAAAGTATAAATATTTTGTCCACTTTGCTATTTTTGACAATTTTTCACATAAGAAACTAAATAGACATAACACAATTGTCAATCCAGTGGCGATTGACATTTAATCCTTTCTATGAGATCTAAGATTTAAAATTTTATATCCCTATTTGGTGTAAGAAGAATATATGGTTCAACTACAAGTTTGATTTCCATGATTTAGCGAAAATTAGAATTTAGTCTATGTGATTTAACAAATCTCGCCCATAAATAATTCTTACTATAGGACTATCTATGAAAATTCTATTAAAAAACATAAAAGACTATTTATGAAGTATTATCAAAGTATAAGAAGTAAATTGTAACTTTAAAATCATAGAAATTATACTCTAATTTTCTTCCAACAAAATTTACAGTAGAATTAGAATTTAACTATATTCTAATTATATTCAATCTAATCCTTTACAAAACTAACTACCTCCTAAATCTCTAACATTAGAAACACAAAATATCATTTTATACCGTTTTAAATTCTCTTAATTATCTAAAAACCTAGTTATTTACACGTACATATATGCACATCATCATTGACTACTTCATTCTTAACTATATACATGTCAGTTGAGGTAACTGTAAATTTATGGGTCAATGATTCCATTTATTATCCTACGGTGAAAATTTAGGGTACAACTTTTGAATCCTCCGACTCAAAGTTAACGGTATAAAATCGCCCTAAAATAATTCTATTATTTTTCTCTCTCCTCTATTTCTTTTTCTCCTATATATACTTCCCGACCGCCACTTCACCAATCCCACCAAAACCCATCAAAAAACCCTACCATCCACAATGCTTCTAATTCTCTTCTCTCTCTCCCTATTCTCTCTCTCCTTCTCTCAATCCAATTCCCTCTCTCTCCCCCTCCCTCTTTCTCTCTCTAAAAAACCACCCTCCAATATTTCCCATCTATACTCTTCCCTTTACGCCAAAACGCCAACCTATGCCCATCCCTCCTTCAAGCTTCCTTTCAAATACTCCTCCACCGCCCTGGTCGTCTCTCTTCCCATCGGAACACCTCCCCAGCCCACAGACTTGGTTCTAGACACCGGCAGCCAACTCTCTTGGTTTCAATGTCATAAAAAACTTAAGAAAAAATTGCCCCCCTTGCCCAACCCTAAAACCGGCTCCTTTGATCCTTCTCTCTCCTCTTCTTTCTCTTTCCTCCCTTGTAATAACCCCATCTGCAAACCCCGAATTCCCGATTTTACCATTCCCACTTCTTGTGACCGTAATCGCCTCTGCCACTACTCCTTCTTCTACGCTGACGGTACCTTGGCTGAGGGCAATCTCGTCAGAGAAAAATTTACCTTCTCTAATTCCCTTTCCATTCCTCCCGTCATCCTCGGTTGCGCTCAAGCCTCAACCGAAAAAAGAGGTATTTTGGGAATGAATACTGGACGTTTGTCGTTTATCTCCCAAGCTAAAATCTCCAAATTCTCCTATTGCGTTCCCACTCGAACCGGGTCTAATCCCACCGGCTTATTCTACCTCGGAGATAACCCTAATTCTTCCAAATTCAAATACGTGACCATGCTGACTTTCCCAAAAAGTCAACGCTCCCCGAATCTCGACCCACTGGCTTACACCCTGCCAATGAATGGAATAAAAATAGCCGGAAAACGGCTCAACATCTCGCCAGCCGATTTCAAACCGGACGCGAGTGGATCCGGTCAAACCATGATTGACTCCGGTACGGACCTGACTTTTTTAGTGGATGAAGCGTATGAGAAGGTTAAAGAAGAGGTAGTGAGATTAGTGGGGGCCAAGATGAAGAAAGGCTACGCATATGCCGCCGTCGCCGACATGTGTTTTGACGCCGGCGAGACGGCGGAGGTGGGCCGGAGGATTGGCGGCATGTCGTTCGAGTTTGCGAATGGGGTGGAGATTTTGGTGGGTAAAGGAGAAGGGGTTTTGACGGAAGTGGAAAAAGGGGTGAAGTGTGTGGGGATCGGACGGTCAGGAAGGCTTGGGATTGGGAGTAATATAATCGGGACCGTTCATCAACAGAATATGTGGGTGGAGTATGATTTGGCCAATAAGAGAATAGGGTTTGGTGGAGCTGAGTGTAGCAGATTGAAGTGATGATTGACGGTAAAGATTTAAACACGTGTGTGGTTTATGGGTGTTTATATAATCATATTTTATATTGTGTTATATGTATATGTGTGTATAGTTTCATTTCATATATTTACTTTGTAGTTTGTATAGCAAAACAAAATTTGTTGTATCATGTAATAATTAAGATGTGGATTATACTTCTAACAAAACAACATCCTTAAACATTTTAAAAGGCTTTATGCTTTTTTATATATATAAAAAAGTTGGTCCAATTTAGATAAAAATATGGTTGGTTTTAATTTTTCAAAACCAACCTATTACACCTCTAGTTTTTTACATTGTTTTGTCAAATTGTTTAAGACATGAATCATAGAGTTTTTTAAATGTGAAAGATCTAGATGTATGTATACACACATGAAGACAAAGATAATAACTACCAACAACACATCTTCAATATTTTATTGTTATTTTTTATTAGAAATAACTGTTTTTGTGTTAAAGAGCTAAAGTAAAATTGAGTTCATACTTTAATTGACATAAAATTTATACTATTGAGTCTTGACTTATACAACGTTTAATCTGATTGATCAATTGACTAACTGTTGATTTATACTTTTTTATTGTCGGAATCGATTTGAACATTTACTAAATCGACATATGATAATTTGATTGAAAAATCAACTCCAATTAACGAATGATTACATTTTTTTTATAGTATTTTATTAAATATATACAAAGATATTTATTTAAAATATCTTTTGATATATACCTTTTGGTGATTGAATGTGATTGATGCATAAAGACGAATAGAATTAATTAGACATAACCTATGTGTTACTAAATTTTATAAAATAATAAATATTTTTGTTTGAAATATTTTAATTTGGGAAAAACCGGAAACCTTAATTATTCCCGACACTGACATGATTAGATATGTTGTTGTCGGGTTTGTTGCATGCTCCATGGTTACATTTGACACGTGGCCATCTCATATCACTCATGTGATCACCCTCATCCTCTTCTCCAGCTGACTTTTTTTTTTTTTTTTTTTAATTTTTTGAAAGTGTACGAGATTTTATTAATGCATCAAATCTTTCACCATAGTATAGATGGGAATAAAAGAAAAGGTTACTTATCTCTAAACACTTTTTTTTACAGAGGTCAAAAGAATTAGAATTTACCATGAGTGAAATGATCAAGAGAGAGAGTTGGAATCCTAGTTTTTTTTTTTTTTTTCAAAATTAAGTTGAAACTGTTGGATTGAGGACTGTAATCGAATAGAGTAAGATTGCAACTAAAGTAGATTGAGAATAATAACAATGAAGAAGAAGATAGGAGAGAATAAAACACAGAGATTTTACGTGGAAAACCCCTAAACAAATTAGAGTAAAAACCACGGGCAAAGATAGAAGAATTCACTATATAAAATAGGAGTTACAAACTTTCTTTCTTATAGAGATATACAAAGCTCTCTTATAAGAAGAAACTCTCTCTATTTTATATCTCACTCAATTGTTGGAGATTTTGGGATGGTTTAGCAACAATGAGTTCTAACCTATTTATAGCCAAAGAATACTTGGCCATCAAGCAAATCCGATGGCTCTAATTTGTCCTTGATATATGTGTATGATCCAATGGCTACAAATGTTCTTGGAGATGTGAAAGATCCAATGGCCATAACTTCACCTTGATATATGTGTTTGATCCAATGACCCAAATTTGTCTTCAAGAAGTTTCTTGAATAATCATGAAAATTCATGATAATTATCAAACATTCAAGATAATTATCCAACAGAAACTACAGTTTAAAATCTCAATGATGGAAATAATAAGATCTCAATTTTACCAAAATGCAAATTAAAAATCAATTAAATATTGATGTCGACAGATGTTACTTGAAAATGATTAAAAAATGTTTTAAAGATATTTTTATCGGTAAACAAATATTCACATTTTGTTATGATTTTTTTATAATATAATTAAAATATCAATTCACTCTTCATATCGATGTCAATTCCATAAAAATGTAAAAGTATACGGACATGTCGACGAAAATTTAATGTAGAAGCAAAGGCAATAAAAATTAGAAAAGATTTATAGAAAATGACAAAATTTTACATTTTATAACTATTTATACATCTATAAATTTGATAGAGATGTGGCAATTGAACCAAATCAAAGACGGCGGTGGTAAAAGACCTGTGATGACCCCTGAGAAAAACGAAGAGAAGAAAATAAATAAGAGAAAAATACGAAAGATTTGGAAAACTACCTAACAAAATATGGTATATTTCATAGAGACAACTCATATATTTAGTAAAATATCGTATCTATAAAACAAGTGTGGAGAATCACTCAAAAATGGCTTTTAAAACATTTTTAAAATTTATTTTAAACACTTTTATCAATATAAATAAAAATGAGCTATTTGAAAAACACTTTTTTTTTTTTCTAATCAATTCATACTCATGAAACTGTCTTAATCTAGAATGAATTAAGATAGGCCAATTATTTGATTAAGTTTGTGCAAGACACGTGTTTAAACTTGGACATTGGAGTTGGATGTGTTTGGAGGATACACAATGTGGGTTCATAAAATGTTGGGAGTGCATTAAAAAACTCCATGTTAATTAGACCATTGAAAAGAACATGAGAAAGAATGTGTGAATTGAAAAACCAAAAATCAAACCAAATCAATAATTTGCGTGACCATGTCATAGCAGTAAAAAATACATAGAGTAGTTTTGACTTTTTGGATTTTTAATTTTATTATCTTTTAACCTTGTTAGTTGCTCTTTAATTAAATAGTTGTTTGTTTTTAATATACATAAACGTAATATTTAAATGTATGAAATTATATATGTCTTGTAACCTTTAATAACCATCTTTGTTTTGTATGAATATTTTTTGATATATCGATAAATGTACTTGGATAATTGTGTGTGTTTTGTAGGATTTCCATTCGAGAATGTCTGAAATTTATTTAATGTTCTCAAAATCTCCTTAGGACAATTCAATTGATTTATAATTAATTTAATATAAGTTTAACTTATATAACATATTTGCTTTTATTTATTTTTAAGCACATTTCAGCCTCTTAAACTTTTAGTATCGTCTTCATTTGATTCTTAATTTCATCATATTATATTTTTATTTCTAAATTTTGAGTAGTTTTTGTTTGGTTCTTAATTTCAAGATATTCTATTTTTACTTTTAAATTTTGAGTACTATTTTTTTTTTCTTAAATTTCAAATGGTTGTATTTTCATGGTGAGTTACAAGTTTAGTTTCATTTTATCTTCAACATTTTAAGTTTGAAATTCTGTCTAATCTAACCTATCACTACTACAAAAACTGTATTACTTGATGTTTTTGTGTTGTCAAGTATCAGATTACTTGACGTTTTTAAATACGTCAAGTAGTTCAGTGCCAAGAATAAGAAACTTTTTTTCTTGTGTATGAGCATCAAGATGATATTTTACTTGATACGTTATAACTGTCAAGTATATATGATTACCTGTCAAGTAATGAGTATTCTTGATGGTTATTATTAATTAGAAATTTGTAAATCTTAAAAGTTATTATCTATCAAATGGATGCAAATTCTTGACACTGGAAAACTCTCAAGTCCAAACTATACTTGACATGTTTTGCCTGTCAAGGCTTTTCTTTTATTTTAATTTTAAATTTAAAATATTCATATAATTGCATCTATATGTGTTTGCATTGTAACGCCCCGGATTTTCAACCTTAACCCAAGGTCGCTACTCAAGTAAAAATCATTAAAACCATTTTAAAGACGA
>JBBPDJ010036980.1:0-12381 GCA_037974625.1 Cucumis cinereus
GGTGTACATATTTGTTCAGCTAAGTTAGAAAACAACTTGTATGTATTACGACCAAACGAAGCGAAAGCAATTTTAAAACATGATCTGAAAGACTTTCAAAGCTAGACTTGTAGCAAAAGGTTATACCCAAAGGGAAGGGATTGACTATGAGGAAACGTTTTCCCCTGTTGCTATGTTAAAGTCTATAAGGATTCTTTTGTCCATAGCCACGTTTTATAATTATGAAATATGACAAATGGATGTCAAGACTGCTTTTCTGAATGGCAATCTTGATGAGCGTATCTTTATGTCTCAACCCAAGGGGTTCATAACTCAAGGTCAGAAGCAATAAGTTTGCAAGCTGAATCGATTTATTTATGGGTTGAAGCAAGCATCCAGATCTTGGAACACTAGATTTGATACTTCGATCAAATCTTATGGTTTTTACCAAAACGTTGATGAGCCATGTGTATACAAGAAAATCAACAAAGGTAAAGTACCTTTCTTAGTACTTTATGTGGACGATATCCTTCTCATTGGAAATGATGTAGGATACATACCTGACATTAAAACCTGGCTAGCAACCCAAGTCCAAATGAAAGATTTTGGAGAGGCACAATTTGTTCTTGAGATCCAAATCATTAGGGATCGTAAGAACAAAACGCTAGCACTGCCTCAAGTAACTTATATCGACAAAATATTGATTCGATATTCGATGCAGAACTCTAAGAAGGATTTATTATCTTTCAGGCACGAGGTTCATTTGTCTAAGGAACAGTCTCCTAAGACACCTCAAGAAGTTGAGGATATAAGACGTATTCCTTATGCCTCAGCTGTGGGCAGCTTAATGTATGTTATGCTCTACACTAGGCCATACATTTGTTATGTTGTGAGAATAGTCAGTAGGTACCAGTCCAATCCAGGGTTAGACCACTAGACAACGATTAAAATCATCCTCAAGCATGTTCAATTCTTTTGGTAGGTATTTCGGTCTGTGTGTGATTCAAACTGTCATTAACTGAGAAAGAAGGTGAACTAGTATTCACTCTTTCATTATGTGATGATCAGACCACGTTGTCATTTACAGTAGAAGGTCTTGATTCAATGGGTGGTAATTCTGAAAACTCAAAGGATTGGGGCACCATTATGTTTGGAAATAGATCAACAATGCCTTCCTGAACGATTATAGAATGAAAGGGAAAAATATTCTCATGGCTACATCACGAGAGATAAAGAAAGTCTTACTTTCAATGTTATAAAGCTTATATCCTTTCATTCCTAGTGGATAGCCAACAAAAACTAATGGTATGGACTGAGGATCAAACTTTGTGCGATGTGCGGATAGTGTTGAGGAAAACTACAAACAGCCAAATGTGCGAAGGTACTCATAGTCAACAACTTTTCGATTCAACTTAAGAAAAGGAGTCTGGCAATTTAAAGTCTGAGATGGAGTGTTGTTGATGAGGAAGGTGGTTGTTAATACACATTCTCCCCAAAAACTAAATGGGACTTGTGACTGAAAAAGTAGGGCTCTAGCAACATTGAGTCGGTATTGGTGTTTTCTCTCCACTACTGAATTAATGACACCTTTAGATAGAAGAATTCAGTGAAGGACAACTCTGGTGCATTGTCTAAACATCTTGACACTAGTGTTGTACTATTTCTCCACAAGTGCAAAAAACTTCGGTATAATATGTTGTGCATCAAATTTGTGTTGCATTAGAAACAACCATGTGTATCTAGAAAAATCATCTAAAACAGTTGGAAAATCTATGTCCAGAATGTGTGTTGTTTTTGTTTGGCCTCCAAATATCACAATGAACCAAGTCAAACACTTTATTTGGAACATGTTTATTTGATTGAAAGAGCAGTTGTTTTTATTTGGCTAGAGGGAAAATGGTACATATATGTTGATCTTTGGGTAAGGAAACATCCAAAATGCCTTTCAAATGGAAAATCTATTTATGACTAGGGTGGCCTAGTCTATCATGCTAAATACTAGCATTAGTATGAGTTAAAGTACCAACAGACAAATCATTATGTGCAGGCAATACATGTGAACAACCAATAATATTCGAAGTAGTAGACTTATCATAGATTTTAGAAGTATTAGAGGGTTGAAGGAGATACAATTCATGCCATACACTAGCCTTGTCAATCGTCTTCAAAGAGTACTTCATGAATAATGCAACAACCATCATAAAATTGAACCAATGCAAGTAGAGAAGAAGTCAAGGCACTGGTTGACAACAAATTAAAATGAAAATCTAGCAAGAACATCACGTTTTGAGGAACTAAATAAGATGATATCTTCACTGTGCCAACATAATCAACAGAAACATGAGTATGGTTTGGTAAGGAAACTGTGGCACCATGTACAAGATAAAGAGATGAAAACAAGTTTCTATTATAGCAAATATGAGTTGAGCTCCAGAATCTAAAATCCACAAATCACTTTTCAAATGAGGTATGAGTTTAGTTTGAGAGCACATACTTGCTATGTGTGATTGGGATGAGTTACATGCATAAGTTTTTACATTGTTAAGATGAGATTGAAGCATCATTAAGAGACCTTGGCACTGCTCATTTGATAGCCTACCGAGAGAACTTTCAGGTGAACTGTTTGAAGCTGAAGATTCGACCTTTGGATGAGTTTTCTGATTGAAATAGTGACCTGGTGGATAGCCATGGATTTTGTAACAGCGACCCATGGTGTGACCGTGTATGTTGCAATGACTACAAGTTGGTCGATCTTTCTTCTTTGAATTTCTATAGGATTTTGCTGTGTTGTTTTGTGAATTTTTTACAAGAATTGTTGTTGCCTCTATTCAGTTGTCAGTTGAATTATTCTGAGACATAGGAATAGCTCTCTGTTCAATTTCTTGAACTACATATGAGAAAGCTTTAGATATAGTAGGTTTTGGTTCCATTAAAAGTAACTATGAGCAAATCGAATTGAAAACTTCATTCAAGCCCATGAGAAATGTAATAACATACTCAATTTGGAAATAGGCGTTGAGATCCTTGACTTCTCCACAAGTAAAAATTCCACATGAACACAAGGTTAACTTATTCCATAATGTCTTCAATTCGGCGTAATAAGTGGTGATTGAGTCTTGTGACTGAGTTAGAGTTGATAACTCCCTTCGGATCTGGTAAACTCAGGGCCTATTTTTGCATTGACATCTTTACCGAAGGTCAATCCAGATATCGCGAGCTAAATCAGAGAAATTAACGCTAGTAGAAATCTCCTTTGATAACGAATTCAGGATCCAAGCTGTGACTACGCTATTGTAAGCAATCCATGAATGAAGAAGTTCACTGATAGAATGAATAATAGAACCATCAATGAATCCAAGTTTATTCTTCACGGTAAATCTGATCTTCATGGCTTGACTCCAAGATGTGTAGTTCGTCTCGGTGAGTAGATTCGATACAAGAATAATCCTTGTATTATCCAAATGGTGTAAAAAATGTGGATTGGAGTATTGTTCAACATTAGAACAATTCATTGTTTGATTTGCAAAAGAAGAAGAAGAGAAGTTTGGATCATTCATCATTGGTGAGGGTTCAGAATCCGTTGTGGAAGCAAGCTTGAGGAATCGTGACTCCTAAGGAGGATAAATTTAATCTTATACTATATTATAACTCACAAGAGTAATTTAACTTGCTCAAATTTTATAGATAGAAAATTTGGGTTATAAATAACCAATGAGAACACAAGTATTACATATTGTTAAAACCACTAATAACAGAAAATATAACAGACTAACTAAAGCATAACCATCCCTAATACCGCGGGCGGCCAAATTCAAATTAAATGTTCGGAGGCTACGACACTTGTATTTCTATCGAAGCGTAATGCAGCGCTTGAGTGTGATTGTCAAAGGCACTGTAACGCTTCATGGGAGTGTTATGGCGCTTCTCGATATGATGCTCTCAAGGTTTCGTGTACAGCTAGCGCTGCAACGACTGAGGTTGTGCTTCTAGTGGCATTTTCGTAAATATTTTTCTTGTATCATTTTGTGCTTTTGCACGGTTTTGGATCATTTTTGCACCATTATACTAGTTTGTCCCTCTAAATGATTATTTCTCACAAAACAAAGAAATTGATGCACGAATTTCACTTCACGGATATTTTAACATAGAAAATATAGGACTTTTACAGTGCTATCACATGATCACACTCCAAATAATGCATGCTCACTAGATTCAACTTCAACCTCACATGAGGACAAGAAGGCGAGACATACAAATGTCATCTATTTAGATTAAAGCAAGTTGAAATAAACTTCCAAAGCATTTTCCATACAAAACGCTTAACCTTTGTAGGAACTTTAACCCTTCAAACCTTCATTCACCGGCCAACCCAACATTGCTCACTTGAAGATTAAGGTTAGAAAAAACCATGTGATTGAACACACATAATTTTCACTCTTAATTAAGTATCCCCACCTTTGTCGAAAGGTCAAACCCAATGAGCACCAACTAACCATTGTATACTCAAAAGGAATATTGAAAATATTATCCCAATCCATTGGATGGAAAAGACCATTAACTCTGTCCACATCCCTCCGATGATTTGAAGTTAACAAGGCACCATCCCATCAACGTTTCCAAAGTTAGAAGTAACAATTTTAAAAGAGTTTGATCTGGGAACTCATGGATTTAATAACAAACTAACTACCTAAGATGATAGTACCATCACCCATATGTTCTCTTTTCTATTATTATTATTATTATTATTATTATTATTATTATTATTATTATTAATGTTTTTGTGACATACTTTTAATGTCAAGGTAATGGTTTAATTCACAAAAAAATTTAACTTTTTCGTAATTTACTGACAATGATCGATTGTCATAAAAAATGTTACCGTGATAGATAATAAATGTTAATAAATGATTATTGTTACCTAAATTTGCAAGTCATAAAACAACCAATTGTGACTCATTTTTTACGAGTCATCTATACACTTTTCTTGATGGCGGGTTCAAGAAAAAGAGTCACAAAAAGAGGCAATGACATTTTTAGAGTCATGAAAACTTGATTGTCTAAATCAACCTGGTCTTTTTTTTTTTTTTTAATTTTTTTTAAAATTTGATGGTCTAGATAACTCAATCTTATTCCTGAGCTTACTATGAACTTCTGTTTATTCGAAATTATCCTTAGATCTGCATGGGTCAGAGCAGTTTAACAACGTTGGCTCAATAAAAATCCTTCCATTTCAGGGGTAAGATCGAGTAGATAGATGGAGACATAGAGTGAAAGATGGAATTCATTCCTACTCGCTTCTAGGAATAGTAGAGAGGTTGTTTCCTTACGTGCTCACTCCAGGTCTCGAACAAGGGACCCCACCCTCTCATTGTCTCGAAAGGAATTTGGTTTAGTGGTTAGACCATAAATCAATTGTTCACTAGAAGATTAACGAGACTTAAGAAGTAAGATGTAATTTTGGGGTAAAACAATATTTTGACCCAGCCATAATTACGAACAATCTGTGAAGGATTGACTTACTACTCATGGTTATATCAACTGGACACAAATATAACTACAGTGAGAAGAGCGCAATTACGTGCTATAGTGGACAGTCTCATTAGTAAAGAATGTTGGTTATCTAGGTTAAAAGAGTTTAGTCGATTATTCTCATATCGTTGGAGCTCATGATCTGTAGGTCCATTAGGTCCTCTTGCTATCTCATATCAGATTTAACCTTAGAACAATGTAATAAAGTAATTTGAATTGTTCAAGTATAGTTAGAGAGTAAATTGTTAAATATATTTGATATAGTTATACGGATAGGTTATTAGAGATAAATATATTTAAATAAGATTTAAATATCCAAAATTTGAATAATGATTCGAAATTGGTCGATTGGATTGATCGAGATTAGTGTTATTTAATATTGGATATTAATATAATAATTCATTAAATTGTTTAATTAATTATTTAAATTAATTTTAGTTTAAATCAGTAAGGTCAAAATGAGAATTTTGAAAATGTGATAAAAGTCAAAATGTTAACTATTTGATCTTTGGAAGTCAAAGTTTGACTTTTACTTTGGGTTAGTAGAAAATCCCAAATCAAGTGGAATTGTCTCACTTTTAGTGATTTGGTGAATAACCTCTTGGGTTAGCAAGGTATTCTTCAATTAATTCACCACAAATATCCCATTAACTTAAGCAATGTTAGTAACTTAGTGTCATATTATTTTGAAGATTTGCATGTGAATTGACTATAAAGTGAAAGAGGATTGCATGCTTAATTTGGCTCCACACTTGAGAATTTTGCTGAAATATTGCATTAGCTCAAGCTCTCTCTAGTTATCGCATTCTCTCAAATTGATCATATAAAGGATCCCACAATCCCCTTTTAAGGTCAGAGGATAGTCGGGAAGATACTTGTGGTTGTCCTAACTTTGCTCGTGATCAGAATCATCTACACATCAAGGGAAATTTGAGCTTCAAAGGTGAGTTTATCTAAGTCTCTTTTCCCCCTTTTCTAAACCATGTTTTAATCCTTAAATTTGCATGCAATTAAAGTGTTTTAATTCGATCCGCTTTCGCTAGCATGTCTGTCTATCCTTCAGGTACGTCGAAAATTATTCATCAGCCACTCAACACACGAACCAGCGGTCAACTTCTCATGGTCCCACAAGATTTTAAATATCTAACTTCAATATACAAGTTTGTTCCGTAAACTTTGAAGTCTATGTCCAATAAGTTTTAAAACTATAAAAAGTAACCAAACTTGACCATAAGTTAGCTCACATCGAATTTGTACCGTTGGTCTCGAACATAAAAATTTATTTGAAAGACCTATTGACATTTTTTAAGAAAAAAAAAGTGTATAGAGATCTATTTGATGCAACCCTGAAAATTTATAACGATATAGTAAGATATAAGTTATAAGATAGTAGTTATGATTCGGAAAATGGATGGATACATTCAAATTAACCATTTTCCTATTGGAAATGTATTTGTAAGTAAAATTCATTAAAATATGCAATCACATTTTCGTCTAGAATGTAAGAAGAGAATGTCTTTTTTTGTCTTACTCATTATCCAAACAAAGGATTTCTACGCATTAAGCTCAAATAAATTAACTATATTTCAATAATGTTAATATTTTGAATTATTTACGACAATGTCTAACTTTCTTCAATAATTACAATAAAATTAGGACACAATTACTATTTAGACCACAGTCTACAATTAATTACAAGATTTTCTAAATTAGGAATATCTAAAATCACCTATTTTTAGAATCTTTTAATATTTTTAATATCTTTTTAAATAATTAACTTGATTATTCTTGAAATTAAAACGTCTATTCCATCAACCGTAAATATTTCTCTTCCACCGAAATTATTCCCTGCCGCAGAAAAACCTCTTTCACTGAAATTATTCCCCTACCGCATAAAATCTCTTTGTCGTTGTGCTACCTATATATACTGTCGAAATTTTTTTTATTTAGTTACCTTAATATTTGATATATATTAGAGGTATTATTCTTTTTTCTTTTAAAATTTGTAATATATTGAAGTTATTGTTTTCCTCAATATTTGGTATATATTCGAGTTTATATTGGATATATATGGTAATTAATATTTAGTTGAAACCTAATATCTATTTACTAATATATTGTGGTATATTTAGGGTATATATTATAGTTAATTTAAGGTATGTTATCGTATATTTAGGTTTATGTTGTTTTGGTATATACTATTTTCATGCCATATTGTTTGGGTATATACTATTTGCATCACATAATCTTATGTATACCTTAGGATTTGTAAGTGATTTTCTATATAATTTTAAAAAATGTATAATATTATTTCGATTTGGCTATAGTATAATATTTTTCGCTATAATATTTTTTAAAATTTAAGTTCTAATTAACTTTTTTGAGATTTTGATATATAAGTTTTTTTTTTAATATATACCTTAGTTATTTAGGTATAAAATGTAATCTTTAATATTTTAGAAGCTTTAAATCATATATACTGTAGGATCTTTTATATAATTCTCTTAAATTATTTTTGGTATAATTATTTTTAATTTAAATTATAATTATCTTTTTGATATTTTGATATATGTGTAACACCCCAAATTAAAAGGTAATTTGTAAATTTTTATTTATCAATTATCTTACTTTTGGTTGGTTAATTTTTAATTTGAGATGTTTGTATTGAGTTTAATTATGGATTAATTGTTGAAATAATATTATTTTTGGGTTGATTTTTGATTTAATTGTGGTTGGGGAAAAGAAAATGTGGTTTTAAATAAGAGAGAGGAAATTAGAATTAAATGAGGAAAGAGAAAGGGTTTTATTTAATTAGAGAGAGAATTTTGGATTTGGTTTTTTTAAAAGGAAAAGGAAAAGAAATAATAATATAATATTAATTTATTTATTATTTTCTTTTTCTTTAAAATTAATGGTTTAGGGTTTCTTCATTATCTTCTTCCTTAAACAACCAAACCCTAGTCGCCGCAACCCTTTCTTTTCCTCCATAACCGTCGTCGTCGCCACCGCAACCCTCTCCCTCTCCGTCAGACGCTGCCACACAGCCGTGCGTGCCAAGTCGCAACCCAAGCCACGCTGTCCGCGAGCCGATCTCCACCTGCGCTGCCTAGATCCGTCAGCTGCACCGTCGGACCTCACCCAATCGCCCGTGCTCGCCAGCTGCAGCCAGATCTCAAGTTGCCTCCACCTGCGCGTTGTCGGATCTGCTTCCCTAGTCGCACGCCGCATCGAATCTGCAACCCACGAGCAGTCGCACCGTCCGTCTCCTTCCCACGCACGATCTGCAAGTCGCACCGATTTTTCCCACTTGTCCACACGCCCAAGCTCATGCCGCCAAGTGGGGATCCGCTCAGCCATCAGCCCACTTCGTGCGTCGATTGCAAATCTCATCTCGAGCCGAGCCACCGAGCCAAGCCAAGCTGCCAAGCTGCCAAGTCGAGCCGCCGAACCGAGTTGTGTTCTGTCACTTCCTTTCTCTGCTGCCACTGCTCGTTGTTGGTTTGTTGGTAAGACTTGGAAAGAAATCAAGTTGAGTTTTAAAGTGCCAATTGAGTTTTAACTAAGGATTTTACTTGAATTAATTCGGTGTCTTTATTAATGAAGGATCAACTTGGAGGTTTAATCGAAGTTGTTTGTGGCACAACCGCCTTAGTTTCATCTTTGTTGGGTCATTTGAAGGCTAGTTCCATTAAGAAAATCTATGTAATTATAGGTAAGGATTACTACTACCTTATCTACGCCTTTGGCGTATAAGGTGTGTAAGATGATTTCGGTGCCTGCTTTAGGATGTTGGCATCGGGTTTATCTGGTTTATAAACCTGTATGGATTATGCATGATTGTTTTATCGTTTACCTGTGTTATCTGCTGCATGAAATATGTTTGGTTATTGTGATCACAATGCTTGTACTGGATTTAATTGGATACGGTTTCTGTTAACTTACCTAATGATTTTGTACTTGGTGGGAAACGATAGGGCAGTTTTCAAGTCGTACGGCAACTTGATTCTGACCAGCCAGTGACAAGCCTGTGTGGCGTATCGTCGACTAGCCTGTGTGGCGTATTGTCAACCAGCCTGTGTGGCGTATCATCGACTGACCTATGTGGCGTATTGTCGACCAGCCTGTGTGGCGTATCGTCACTAAAGGTCGTGAAGGCGTATGTATGAGGCCTGTTTCGACGTTCATTCTGAGGGCAAGCCCTTGTGGCGATTTCCTTTGACAGGGTCGTGAAGGGGGTCTGTACGAGGCCTGTTCCGACATATTTGTCAATACTCAACCACTCATCTGTGTGTCGTAAAGTACAAGTCATTAAGGGAAATTAACGGTCACCCAGTGAGTCGGTAGTGGTTTTCCTTACTAGGTATTTTGTACTCATCCTTTCTATGTTTTATTTCAGACAAAGGTAAGAATGGACCGGCGAGGGGCAAGTAGAACCAGTGACCATATCAGGAGGGACCAGGAGACCCATTTACTTCCGCTTACGGTTATTTGGCTTTTGTTTTCTTTAGGAGTAAACTTTTTGTTGGTTTTTATTGTAATGATTTTGGTTTAGAAAACTATTTTAGGGATCTCGTCTAGGTTATTTTCTTATCTTTTCCATTTGTTTGTTTGATTAAACGTTTTGGAGACCCTTTACTATTTAATATGGATTAAATTAATGTTTTTGTTTTGTTTTGCTTATGTCTTCTAAAATGGATTTCAATGATTTTTACTTAAGTAACGACCTTGGGTTAAGTTTAAAAACCTGGGGCGTTACAGTTGGTATCAGAGCCTTAGTTTTTAGGTTCTGTAGACTACTTACGATGTAAGTTATGGTTGTGGTTCCTATGGTCACTGTGTTCACTTCTTCTCGCCAGGTACGTTTTCTTGAGTAAGCTTTTGGTTATGCTTATATTTTGCCTGTAAAACTAGAAATTTTATGGATCATGGATAGATCACGTACTTATGACGTGGTGATGGTTTTAGAAAAATGCCACCTCGTCGGGGTACTAGAGGAGGTGGACGAGGTGGACGGGGTGGACGAGGAGCAGGTCGAGGTCAACCTGCTGAGCCAGCTGTGGACCCCACCACACCTGTTACACAAGTCAACCTGCTGAGCCAGCTGTGGACCCCACCACACCTGTTACACAAGTCAACCTGGCTGCTTTGACATCTCAGTTGGGGTAAACTATTGCAACGGTTGTGGCGGCAGCTATGGCACAATTTCAGCCGGCTGCACCTACCTCAACTGCACCTACCTCAGGCTGCACCAGTAGTACCGAAGAACCTGTCAGATCGTCTGTTGGCCGAGGAAAAACACTTGAGAGATTTTTGGAAGTATGATTCTGCAACATTTGATGGGTCACTGAAAGACCCCTTGGCAGCAGAATTATGGTTATCGTCAATTGAGGACATCTTTCGTTATATGAACTGTCTGGACAATCAGAAGATCCAGTGTGCAGCATTTATGCTCAGGGATTGGGCCATTGTCTGATGGAAGTCTGTTGAGAGAAGATTGGGCGGAAACCCCCGCGACATTACTTGGGAGCAGTTTAAGACGTGTTTCTATGAGAAGTTTTTCTCTGCTAACCATAGTGACGTTAAGTGTCAGGAGTTCTTAGATCTGAAGCAAGGGCAGATGTAAGTGGAGGATTATGATCAGCAATTCGACATGTTGTCCCGCTTTGCTCCAGAATTGGTCGCAACTGAGGCGGCCCGTGCTGAGAGGTTTATGAGAGGACTGAAGAGGGACATTCGTGGCTTTGTCAGGTCGTTTAATCCTTCCACGCAGGCAGAAGCCCTGCGCCATGCTATTAATGCTTGTGATCGAGATGAAGAAGTCCCAAGGAAACCGTCTGAGAAGGAATTCTCTTTTGGATAGAAGAGAAAGGTTAAGAGCAAGCCAGCAGATGTTCCATGGAAGAGTCAAAGGACTGGAGAAGCACAAGGTCACCACGAGAACAGTTTACAGGAGCCGGTGCCACAGGGAGAGAGCCACAGCCTTGCCGTAGGTGTGGGATAAGGCACTGAGGTAAATGTTGGACGCTGGATAAGGTTTGCTTTGCTTGCAAGCAGCCAGGGCACATAACAAACCAATGCCCTTATGCTTCTTTGGCAACCACCGAGAATCAGTCAGCTAACACATCCCAGGGAGATGGGAACAGGCAGCAGGACCGAGTTTTCGCCACCAATCGGGAAGAAGTAGAGAAGGCAGGCACGGTGGTGACAGGTACACTCCTAATCTTGGGGCACTATGCTTTAGTTCTCTTTGATTCTGGGTCATCGCATTCTTTTATATCTTCAGTCTTTGTGGAGCATGCATATTTGGAGGTTGAACCTCTTGATTTTGTCTTGTCTGTGACTACTCCATCTGGAGAAATTATGTTGTCTGAGAAGAAGGTTAAGTCTTCTCAGATAGAGATAGCAAGTCGTGTGCTAGATGTCACCTTGTTAGTACTGAATATGCGAGATTTTGATGTGATACTAGGCATGGATTGGTTAGTTGCTAATCATGCTAGTATAGATTGTGCTCGTAAATAGGTGATCTTTAACCCCCTGATGAGACAAGTTTTAAATTCAGAGGGGCAGGAACTGTAGTGTTGCCCAAAGTTATTTCCGCTATGAAAGCCCGTAAAATGTTGAATCAAGGTACTTGAAGTATCTTGACTAGTGTGGTGGACACCAAGGAAGTTGATGCTTCCTTGTCGTCTGAGCCTGTGGTGAGGGATTACCCTGATGTGTTCCCTAAAGATCTCTCGGGACTGTCGCTTGAGAGAGATGTGAATTTTGCTATTGAACTGAAGCCGGGTACTAAGCTTATATCTAAAGCTCCGTACAGAATGGCTCCAGCTGAGTTGAAAGAGCTGAAACTGCAGTTGCAAGAGTTACTTGACA
>JBBPDJ010036981.1:0-12375 GCA_037974625.1 Cucumis cinereus
AAAAAAAAAGTGAGAGAAACGAACCCCTTCCCCCCCCCCCCCCCCCCCCCCCCCCCCACTTCCACCACCAAGCCAAACATCCACCTAAATCAAGCATTATTATACCATCATTCTTAGTCAACCAATAAGTATACAAATCAACCATTATTTATGTAACAAATATTTCATGTCAAAACCTTGAAATAAATTCACAAAGCAATCTACTAATTAACATCTAATATATACTCTATATTAAATTCAAAACTTCAATCTTCAAACTTCAAACTTCAAACAAGCCCTTCCCAACCACACAATCCAAGACATAATGTAAATCAACCATTATATATAACATCTCATTCTTAATCTAGTAAAAAAAATTACAAAGAAACTTAATATTAACTAATCATCTCCTCCCCCGCCCCCCCTCCTTCCTCTTTCACCACCAAGCCAAACATCCACTTAAATCAAGCATTTATTATACCATCATTCTTAGTCAACCAACAATTAGTACATAAATCAACCAGTAACTATATAACAAAAATGTTCCAATGTCACAAAGCAACTCAAATCCTTTACCAAAATTAATCAAAGTTTTGCTTACAATGTTTTGCTAATCCTTTACCAATATAGTTACCTACCAAAATCTATCCTAGCAATGAACATATACCTACAAATCATATCCAATATATGAACAAACGAAGTGCCTAGCCCAAAAAACATATCATATAAACAACCTATTACATAAGAGTTGGACTCTATAGGGGAAACTAAAAATCAAACATAAAATGTACAACATATGTAGCACCGTATCACATGTAGCCACCAAGAAAATCAGCTAGCTCTATACGCACTTCATCCAACTGGAATTGACTGTAAGATGTTATTGTATCAATCTAATAAATATAAAGCCCAAAATATTGAAGTTACTACTTGGTTAATATAATTATATATTTGAACTCAATAATTTAACATATCGAGTCTGTGACTACTATTCTCCCGCCGTTGACTATATCTTTCAAATATCTCATTACATAGTACCTGCATTCAGTTTTTTCGGTTTGTTTAGGACACTGGATTACAAAAATTACCAAAATTTAAGTAATGTTTCATATGCACTATCAATAATTAATATATGTATACTATTTACACTTGCCTTCCCGGTTTTCCATACTGGTTGTTTTCGACTTTTTAGCATATTCTTTTGGGATCGAAAGATTGCAATAGCCCTATTGCCAAGAAACAACTACATACACTTTAAAATAAAGTACACTTTAAGATAATTAAAACAAGATATGAAAGAAGTTAACTTACGTGTTTGTTACATATCTAATATCTACTCTAGATGTTGTTCGGAGTGAGTCCACATAATAGATTGTCTCATCGTACACGTTGATAGCCAAAAGTTCCCAATGATCACTACATAGAAGACAAGAATTGAGAAATTCACTATTATATATCCAATAAATTAAATATATATTGATAACTAAGGTTGTTACTTACTCTGGATTAAATGGAGCTAGAACTAGTTGGTTTTCATTTAAAGCCATTAATCTGCTACACAAATTGCAAGACCTAACTTTCTGGGTGCTGTCTCCAACGGATATCAGGGACGCATCAACGAAGACGTAGTTTAAAACATCTTTTATTTGTAAGTATCTAAAAGAGTTCAAAGGTCAATAAAACAAGAAACTTACGTCTAAGCTAAGATTTAATAAATAATGAAAGTAAAACATTATATTACTTACTCCATGTACGCCACCAATGTGAAAATCCTGACTTCTCTCATATTACAAAAGTGAATAACATCTTCTCGCAGGACACAACACTTTATACCTATACCAAATATCTTTTCTGGAAGTTTGTAACGAATTCCAGAATCCTTCTCCATTACCTTTTCAGCATACCTAACTAATGTTCTCAAAGGTAGTGACATCTTCATCGATGACTCAAAAACAACCTCTGCTCCCTTAGCAACCTTAGAAGTTCACATATGAAAGATCATCAAGAAGGCCATCAGTACGCAACAAGCAGTACTTATAAAAACTGACAAGAGCTTAAGTAATTACCTCATAGTTCAACCGTTGGTCAATTTTGGTTAGTTCTTTCGCATCCTCACGATCATCATTCAATAAGATTACATCTAAATCTTCTTTAACCACCTTATTCTTCAGATTTTTATTACCCTTCTTCGTCACTTTATTGTCGCATTCAATCTCGTATTCCAATCTTGGTTTTGAGCAAGATCCATGTGCAGATGTCGATGTAGATTGTGCTCTATGAATGTCTTCTAGTTCTTAAACTCTCAAACGTAGTTTCTCATTCTTTTGACTAAGCTCCACAAATTATTCAATCCTTACATTGGAGCATTTTGCTACGTGAAAGTAAGTAGTTGGGGTGACAAATTCGTCAACTCCACGTACACGTCCACCGCGCTCTTCTGTACCCAGTGCTTGTGTCAAAGCATCGTTTGGAGACGATGTTTTGATGGAAGTTGGATCAAACGTCCTTGAGATCTCATCCTAATAAATGGCAAATCAGATTCATTAGTCATAATTAAGCATAACAGTTTGTATAAAAGTTTAGTCGACTTACAATCGGATCAACAACATCTCGAACATCTTCATTCTTATATTCTACGTTCTTGTCAGTCCGAGCCATCTTCCACATTCTAGCTCAATCAAGAGAATCTTCTTGAGAAGGTACTTTTTCTACATTTCATTATACACATAATTGGAATCATTAAAAGGTTATAAGATTACTGAAAGTAAAACTAATTCTTACCAGTCGCTCCCGAAGATTCGCATAACCTGTTCTAGACAGTCGATGGTTGTACTTATTCTTTTGTCGTCTCTTCTGTTGTTCCTTTCTTTTGTTCTTACCATATTTAACAATTCATCTGTAAATTATACAAACGAAGATGTAACCCAAAAAATGAAAAAAATGTGTTACCGCAAACTGTGGACAAAGTCTAGATCGAACAAATTTCTTCCAATGTTGTTGGTCAATGTAGGAATACATCTTTGGTGGTTGGCTTAATTTTTTCACTTCATTCTTGAATGGCAATATATGTCTCAATGTCAACCAATGCTTAAATTGTTGAAATGTTATTCCTGGAATTTTAAGTACATTTTTCTTCGATCTATAGTCGATAATAAAGGCAGCCTGAGATGGGAATAAATGTGAAGGCATTGAAATAGTAAATCATCTGTGAAATTGTAAAACAAAGTAAACAAGATAAAACAAATCTACCTCTACGATGTTATAGATCTTCTCCTTTAATTCAACTGGCACATGTATCCAGGATGCATGCGTAATTGGAATGTGGTAGTGTGTACAGGACCCACTGAAGGAGTTTAGTTTTGACCAATTTTCTCCGATGGGTATTCCATCCTCATTGTATTCTACTAGTTTTCTTTCGCCAGCACCATGCACCCGTGTAACTTCAAACATAATTGTAGGTCCCCGCCTTCTTGTTGTTTTACTCTTCTCCGTCTTATCAGTTCGACTCACAACCAAACCAACCTCCTTCTCTTCGTCTCTAGGTAGTGTTGGCTCCATGTGATACACGAATATCCTATCACCCAAAAAATTAAAAGATAAGTTATACAAAAGAAACATTAACATATGAGTATAATAAGTAGATTATATTATGATTTTAGAACACACCCAATATTTGTTATTTAGGAATCCATATGCCTTCCTCGTCAGATCGTACATATGTTAAGATATTCCCATCCAAATCATTACTTCCATCAATATTTGGCATATCACTGGGTACTCTTTCATAGTGTAATATGGTATCTCCAAGCTCGTCATCATTACATTGATCCTGAAAGTCTCTTTGTGGTGGAGAAAGCACGATTGACCATCTCGCATCACTTGGGTCATCAACATAGAACACTTAGGTAGCTTGGGTCGCCATTATAAATGAATCGAACTTGTGACCTAGTCTATTTAAATCAACTAACACAAAGCCTAGGTCATCCATTTTCATACCATTATTGTTCTCAACCCAATCACATTTAAGTACCGCAACATTAATTATGGGATTTTTATCTTTTGAACTTGATACTTGCATTGTTTTCGCCACTAGACTAACTCCACTATTTTGAACACTACGATCCTAATCATAAGACTTCGTGTGATATCGACATCCATTAATGGCATAAGTGTTATATCCAACCACTATAGGATGAGGGTTGTGAGCAATCCACCTCAAGTTATCGGAAACATCAACTTTTCTCATCTCAATCTCTAATGCCACCTACCATGTTAAGTAGATTAACATAAATAATAAAGACAACAATATATATATATATATATATATATATATAAGGTGAATATCATACAAACTTGAACATTGTGTCACCGTTTACCTCTTAACCAAGATATGAAATTTCGATTGTGTTCATCTTGAACCCATTTTTTATTTATCGCTTTATTTGGGTATTTCAGTTGCAATATTGTCTTATGTTTCCTTCAACATTGGAACATTGTAATATATGTTTAGATGTTTAACATATAATTAAAATGAAAACGTTATAGAAAACGTAATAGAAGCTCACTCTATATATGGTTGCACATCAATTGTATTTTTCAAAACATATTGATGAGCTTGGTATAAAAGATCCTGTTCAGGTTTGAAAGAAACTCCGATAGACAATGGTCTACCTACGCTTGAATTGTCATTAGATGCATCCGATCTGTCAATACCTAGCCCAATAGGATCCACCCCAGATAGAAAGTCTGAACAGAACTCAACAACTTCTTCTACTATATAACTTTCTGCAATACAACCCTCTGGACGATGTCTATTTCTCACCTAGCCTTTGAGAACTTTCATGTACCTTTCAAATGGATACATCGAACGTAGATATATAGGCACACAAAGTTTGACTTCTCTTACAATTTGCACTGTGAGATGCATCAATATGGTGAAAAATGGAGGAAAATATTTCTCAAGTAGACGCATGGTCACCAGAATATCTTCTTGCAACTTTCTAATTGTTGCAGATCTACAACTTTATGGCATATGAGCTTGAAAAAGATACACAATCGAGTTATAGCACAACGAACATGTTTTGGGAGCACAGATCTTATCGCAATGGGAAGTAGTTGTTGTAATAGAACGTGACAGTCATGAGATTTTAAACCATTCAGTTTCAGATCAGTCATTGACACAAGGTTTCTGATGTTGGAAGAATAACCTTCAGGAACCTTCAATTCTGACAATGTCTTTAATACACAACCTTTTTCTTCTCTTGTAAGAGTGTAGAAAGCACGAGGAATGAAGATTTTTTTTTCACCGCTGACAGGTGCAAGCTCTTGTCGAATTTTCAAGTGGACTAAATCACGTCTAGCATTCAAACTATCCATACTTTTTTCCGGAATATCAAGAAGTGTACCAAGTATATTCACGCAAACATTTTTTTCAATATGCATCACATCAAGACAATGTCTGACATGAAGATCTTTCCAATAGGGTAGCTCAAAAAACGAAGAAACTCTATTCCAACAAATCTTTACACTCCTTTTCGTAGGTTGTTTTTTGGTCTTCTTCTTTTCTCTTGGAAATTGAAGATCTTTTATTAGTGAATATATGACATCTCCATACAAGGGTTCTGGAACTATTTCAAGCTCCTTTTGACCATTAAATTACTTTTTTTGACATCAATATGGATGGTTGCATGCTAGAAATTTTCGATGTCCAATGTATGTCATTTTCTTCCCATACTTTAATCGTATAGAAGTTATATTATCTCCACAAATTGGGCATGCCTTATACAATTTCACATTACATCCACTAAGATTTCCATATGCGGAAAAGTCATTTATTGTCAACAACAAAACAACCCTTAAGTTGAATAGCTCATCTTCATTGGCATCATAACATTGAACACCATTTTCCCATAAGAGTTTTAAATCACAATAAGTGGTGCTAAATATGTGTTATAATGCCCCGGATTTTCGACCTTAACCCGAGGTCGTTACTTAAACAAAAAACTCACAATCTTAACAAAAATACAGCGAAAGCATTTTTCACAAGTAACAACATCAACAGCAAAGTAGAAGCCTTTGTCAATAATGTCCTCATACACATGGTCATTGGTCCTTCCTGTCCGTCGCCGGTTTTCTCATACTTACCTGAAAAATAACCATGAAAAAGGGTGAGTATAAAAATACCCAGTAAGGAACCTACTACCGGTCCCACTAGGTTAACTGTTAACTTCCTATTAAACTGTACTCTACAATCTAAGTCCCAAAAGTAGCTAATGTTCCACCTACCGAGTACAACATGGCTAATAGATAAAGTTAACAGCTACCATATTCCCAAATCATGCAATCTTAGTCCAAAATATTCATAAGCACACAAATGAAGTTTAATACAAAGATGAGAACAACAAACACCTCACACCTTTATCCTGTTTTACGGTTTTTCCATAACAAACCAAAAAGACATATCACCACATAACTCCATTGATTTTTCTTTCCATAACAATTCGTCCTAACCGATCATCACAGAGCCATTCAGTCCATCTCTACATAGATAATCAATCACCAACAGCTAACTAAATCATTTAGTTAACTCACCACATAAACCAGTATCAAGCATTTCGTCACATAACCAAACAAGTATTGACAGGTACCACACAGTTAAGCTTGACATACGACTTATGCATTGATACTTAATAATCCGCTTATCACATAAACCATAAAGATCCATTTTATCATAAGTATTCCATTGGGTCCACTAGGTGACCATTAACTTCCTCTAATGGCTTGTACTTTAGGATACAGGCCTCGTACAGACCCCCTTCACGACCCCGTTAAAGCAAATCGTCACATAGTCTTGCCCTCAGAACGAACGTTGGAACAGGCCTCGTACAGACCCCCTTCACGACCTTCAGTGACGATGTGCCACACAGGCTGGTGGACTGTACGCCACACAGGCTACTCGACGATTTTCCACACAGGCTGGTCACTGGCTAGTCAGAATCAAATTAGCCGTACGACTTGAAAACTGACCTATCGTTTCCCACCAAGTACAAACTCATTAAGTAAGTTAACAGAAATCGTATCCAATTAAATCCAATACAAGCATTGTGATCACAATAACCAAACAATTCTCATGCAGCAAATAACACAGGTAACACGAATCATGCATAATCCATTAGAAAAAATACAATCCAAACATAAACCCGAACTTAACACCATAATGCAGGCACACTAACCATCTTTCACACCTTATACGCCAAGGCGTAGATTCAGTAGAAGTAATCCTTACACAACCAATTTTAATTAATACTTTCTAAAAAATTATTAATTAAAATAACTCATATTCGTTACCTAACAAATCAATACAACAAATCACCACATCAAGCAACTCAAATGTCACATAAATAAGTTTATAAGTAACTTTAATACTTGTCATGGAATCAGTATTAAGTCCCTTACCTCAAAGTGTCGTCAATACTTTTGCTTGAGTTTCTCCCTCAAATTGATCCTATACATAAAACATTTAATTAATAATTTTTCCATAAAATTATTAATTAATTTTAACTTTAATCCTTCGATAAAATACTTTAGACTTACCAATTGGTTGCCAAATTCCAATCTAATTCGTAGAGAAAATTCTACGAATTAATTCCTCATGAATGCTCCAAATTAATCCTATACATAACAATTTAATTAACAATTTTTTCAAAAATTGTTAATCAAATTTACCCTTCCAAGTAATTCTTTAATCTTACCGATTCGTTGTCGACTCTCCAATTAATTCGTAGGTAAAATCCTACGAATTAATTCTAGCCATAGCTCCAAAAGAACCTTCAATTAACCAAGAACAATTCCCATATTAATTCTCGATTTAACTTGATTGGGTATCCAAAAATCCAAAATAAATATTCAATACTTATCCATATAGTTAATGGTGGCGCCCGTGAGCGACAACGGAAAAATCAAAGTCGGGGGATTAAATGGCATCGACGAACGAAGAAGCGAAACGATTGGGCGAAGCAAATGCCGGAAACCGACAAAAGAAAATAAAGAAAAGAAAACATAGGAGGCGACGGTGGGTGATGGAGAAGAAGAAAAAAAAAGAATTCCTTTTTTTATAACCTTCATGCTTTCCAATGCAACCCTAAATTAATAAATAATAATATTAATTTATAAATAATAATATTATTATTTAATAAATAATAATAATATTTTATTATTATTATTATTATCTTTTCCAAATCAAATAAATCTTTATCTCTCCTCCCTCAATTATCTTTTAACCAAAAATAATTAAATATATATTTCCATATATATATTTAATTACTTAACAAAAATAATTAACATCCCAAAACAAATTATATTCCAAAATAAATCCAACTTATTATTTTAAGATAATTAACCTAAAATTATCTCAAATATTTGGGATGTTACATGTGTTGATGTCATCCCCTGGTTGCTTTGGACCCGATATCAACATTGACAACATCATGAACTTTCTTTTCATGCACAACCATGGAGAAAGATTATAAATAACTATCAATACGAGCCAACAACTATATTTAGAGCTCATTTCACCATGTGGGTTGACTCCATCAGCTGACAATGCTAAACGGAAATTCCTAGGTTCAGAACCAAAGTCTGGCCACTTTAAATCTACTAATTTCCAAGCTGGAGAGTCTGTAGGATACCGTAAATTACCATCAACTACCCGCTTATTAGCATGCCAAACCAGTTTTTTAGCACAGTCAATACTTCGAAACAATCTTTTGAATTGTGGAATTGGTGGAAAATATCATACAACTTTTGAAGGAATTTTTTTTTGCATTATTTTTATTAGCATTCTTCCACCTTGATTCAGCACATTCAGACATTCAGTCGCATTTGCATATTCTTTTCTATACAAACAACAATCATTAGGGCATGCATGAATCTTTTCATAATTCATTCCTAGTGCACCTAAAGTCTTATTTGCATCATACATTGATGTTGGGAGTTCATTGGTAGAAGAAAATATTTCGTTTAAAGTTTTCAGTAGTTCTGAAAAGCTAATATCACTCCATCCATACTTAAATTTTAAATTATACAACTTCACTAATGTTGACAAGTTAGTGAATTTTTTGCATCCTTCGTCTAATGGTTTTTCGGCATCGTTAAGCAATTTCTCAAATTCCTTTGGGTCTTTTGAATATTCATCATGAGCAACATCAATCATTTGTTTCACACTTTCAACATTGTTCTCTTCATACATGTGGGTGTCAAACTTAGAAGATTCTCCACAATATGATGAATTAGATAGTTCTTCACCATGCCAAATCTAAATCTTATAGCTTTCATTAATTTCATTCACGTATAAGTAATCTCTAATGCCAGTGCGACTTTGTTTTTCACAATTCTCACATCTCAAACAAGGACAACGAATAAAAGTCTCAGTTGTATTTGAAAATCCAAAATTGATGAAGTGTTCTACACTCAATTCATAATCTTTGGATAACCTACTCTTGTGCATCCATGATTTATCCATAACTGTAAATCTAGTAAGAACACATAATGAGAAAAAGTTGAAAATTTGAATCACATTAGAGTAAGGAGATGACAATTGAAGAAGATTAATTGATGCCCTTGTCACAAAATCCCTGAGTTTCATACAAAAGATTGATATATGTATAGTACATCTTCATGGTTCTTTTCTATAATTTATACATGTATAGTAGAGTTCCATGTCCTTGTCTAATAAACGGTTGTCAATGACATAATTCAAAAGAACAAGAGAGAAATATATTTTTTCCAACTTTATTCCATGTGTTTAACTATTCTTATTTACTCTTGTGTATGTGTGTGTATATATAAAACTATTTTTATTTACCATTCCTTATAAATTTCAATAAATAATTAAAGTTCATAGTACGAAGAAAAAAAGTGAAAATATTGGTGTTGCTCAAATAATACTAATCACATCATATAGTTAAAACTAAAATCAAGATATAATTTGATACAAATTAATCAAATTAAAATATGTCATGACATCTTCTGATATTATTTAATTGAATTAAAGATTCTATTAAATTTTACAATTACGCATTAAAATTAAACTCACCCAATGCCATAAAAAAATTTCACAAAAAAAAATATATATATTTCTGATAAATTTTGGTAATTTTTTTAATGAAAAATCGAACTTTTGACATCAATATTGATATTGCAAAAATGATTAATTGTACTTATTAATTGAAGTTATATTCACAAATTGAATTTTGAAAATTAAAGTTTATGAACTAAACTTTACTTTTGTGATTGAATTTCATTTTGAAAAAAATATATTAATTTTAATTTTTTAACTCATAAATCAGTCATATTGTATTAACTTATCAAATTGCACTTTAAACATTACAGACTCAATCTTAAAACTTAGCCTTATCATTATTAATTTAGGTAGTTTTTTCTAAACGTAGTAAAAAAACATTATTATTTACATTCAATAAATTATATAAATCATATGTACTGTACAACATTGAAAGGATTGAAAATAAAAACAATATTATATCTAATGTTCAAAAGTGTGTGTTTTAACGAAGTTATTCAGTAGCACATTTTTTTCAATATTAAAATATTTAATTGCATTAATTGAATGAAAATATATAGAATCAGAATTACCACACTTATTTATTTGGTGCCAAATTTGATAGAATTTTAAAAATTCAAATAATCAATATTTTATCTTAATTTTTGTTGATACTATGTGGGTTGGATGATTGAATTCTCTAATCTTAAGGAATTGGAAAAATTGAAACTATGATTTCAATGTTGATAGTACGAACACTACGTACTATGTAGACATAATTATGTTTGATTTTGATTTTTGTTTTTGAATTTTGTTTTAGACAATAAACTAACAGGAATTATGTCCAAGGAGAAAAAGTAACCTACTACTGTTGTATGTAAATTCTCTAAACTAAAAAGAACAAACAGGTACAAGGAGAAAAAGTAACATACTACTGTCATGCAAAAAACTTAATATATGTCTTTTTGCAGAATAAAAGCTTAAAGGCGAGGGACAAGGGCCACCCTACAGAAATCTAAGACAGTAAGGCCTCACCTCTTCCAGAATAAAAGCTTTATTCCCTTTATAAAACCCTTATAGGTAATCCCCACCCCTTCCAATAACCGAAATTTTGCTTATCACTTAGCTGAGGTGCATGTAAGCTATAGCTTAGAAAGAAAGATAGAATTTTGGAAAAGAGAGAAATAAGAGTTTGAACTATGAGAAATTAGAGTTTTGGAAAACATTGGTATTCATTATGATGCCCATGGCACAAATCTAAAGTCAAAACAATAAAAGAGCTTGAAGACCTATGAGGACTACATTCATATGTGAAATACAAAGTCACACTTGAACATTACTACCAAAATGAAGCCAAGAGTTTCAAAAGTATAATAGAAATGTGAATCAAATGGTACTAACCTAAGCATGGAAATCGTGAAATGCAAATGAAATGCAGAAACCATTGATATTCTTTCTATTCTTTCTATAATAAAAAAAAATAAAACTTCTCAAAATAAAATCAGAAAGTTATTACAAGATAAACAGTGCAATGCAACATCAATTGAACCTGTGGTACAATTTAAGCGTTATATACTTAAACACAGAGAAAATTAGCATTATTTTATTGACAATTGACAAGGGAGTATGTTATGATAATCTTAGTTAAGCATCTTAAACACAACCCTTCAAGGTTTGATACATGAAGAAAAAACAAATATATACATCCATTTGCTCCATCTAATACTGGAAAAAGAATAAATATAGGTCGCTCCATATGTGTTATCTAATACTTCAATTCAACACCAAACTCGGCACATGTTTTACACAAATAAACTTAATACTATGTCTTTTTGCATTTTTATGCACAAATGTACAAATTCAACACCAAACTCAATTCAGCACAACTAAGAAAAATACAATCAATTCAGAGCCAAACTTACTACATGTTTTACACAAATAAACTTAAATCTAACAAATTTTTGCATTTTTATGCACAAATGAACTAATTCAGCACCAAACTCAATTCAACACAACTAAGAAAAAAATAATCAATTCAGCACCAAACTCACTACATGTTTTACACAAATAAACTTAATACAATGGCTTTTTGCATATCTATGCACAAATGTAAATGGTGGCAATGAGCAAAGTCTAAAAAAAAAAATATTTCAATCCAATAAGTTTGTTAAATATCATACAAACTTGAATAGGTTTCATCCAGTACTGTATTTGACTTAAGGTTTTAGTTTTTAAATGAGAGAAAATAAGGAGGCGAAGAACGTAGTTTTGGCGGCAACAATAAATATCATCATAGATCTTCTAAACAAATTGATTAATGATGAGTAAGAGATTGAGAT
>JBBPDJ010036982.1:0-12347 GCA_037974625.1 Cucumis cinereus
CATTGCTAGGAGCGATGTTGGTTTGAATTCTCCATTTTAACTTTGCTCTTTTATGCTTCATTCCTTAGTTTCTTGATCTAACCCCTGTGACTACTTTAGATTGAAAGTTATACACATTACTGTTAAAAATACGATAGCAATAAGAACGAATGTGTCCAGGTTTATCATAATAGTTGCAGATCCACCTTCTTTTCATACCAATGACAATGGGAAAGGATATAGTTTTTGAGGTCCCTGCATTATTGGCCATATGCATAACTTCATTCTATGCAGGAACAAAAACAATATGGAAATCACTTACTACATTGGCCTTACCTTTATCACATTCAAAGGCAATACCTCTTTTGTCATTTGTGGCTTTCTAGAGTTTAGGATTTTATTCAAAACTTCAGTTCCTAAATTCAGCATACGAATTGATTTGGAGATAGTGTCGAGTTCTAATGAAGTTTCTTTCAAATCCTTTTTCAATTATGAGATAATGGATAACAAAGGATGTTTGTCCTCAATTAATATCTGAATTTTGTCTTTCTATTGGTCAAGAACTAGAAGATCTTCTTACTATTAATCATGGATTTCTTCAACTGGAAAATTTTCAAACTGTGTAGTAGGAAGATATGTCTCGCTACATGTTTCAGTCAACTCTAAGGTTGAAGTATCAAGTTCCACAAGTTCTTCTAAAGAAACACAGTCAACAAAGGAACGAATTTCATCATCGAATTCAATAATTATTATTGATTCATGTTCTGATATAGTAACTGAGTACCCTATACTCCATATACTCACAAGTTCTCCAATTCCTTCGCATTCTCTACATCTAATGTTTTTGTTTCACATATTCGGAGTATTGTTCATTCCATGTTCGTATTCTCTCTTTTTATCAAAAGGTTTAAAGTTCTTCAGCATATTTAAATTGTTGTTGCTACGGATGTCTCTAACACGTGGGAAGTTTTAGTTATTACAACATTTGTTCAAACATTTCATAACCTTACTGAATTTCTTTGTTACGAAGAAACGAAGAAAGGGAATCAGCAAAATTTTCTTCACCATTTCTTCTTTTGTTTTGGTATGCTTTTTCATTGGAAATCATCTGAAAGGCTAAACCTTTACCCTTTTTATCATATTTTTCATCAAACGTTAATTCAAACGTATGCAAAGAACCAAACAGCTCATTCACCTTCATAATGGAGATCTCATTTGCTTCCTCAATAGCTATTACCTTCGTATTAACACGTTTTGGTAAAAACGAAGGATCTTTCGAACTAACTTCTCTTTGGATATTTTTTCACCAAGAGAAAAAGACTCATTCGCAATGTCTAGTATATGGAGTAATGGATATTTTTTCACCAAGAGAAAAAGACACGAACATTAAAATCAGCTATAGTTTCTTCCTCCATCATCTTGAGAGACTTAAATTTCAAAGTTAAAATCTGCAAAGACGACATCTTTACTTTAGAGGTTCCTTCATACGCTACCTTTAAAATCTCCCAAGCCTCATTTTCAGACACAAATATATTAATGAGTCCGAAAGTATTCTTGTCCCCACCATTAAAAATAGCATTTAGAGCACAAACATTGCCTACAATAGCCTCATCTTCAACTTTAGTCCAGTCGTTCTTGGGTTTGAAAGACACATTGCTATTGTTATTAGTAATTTGAGGGTGAGATCATCATATCACAACAACTTTCCAAGTCTTATGATCAATGGACTTAAGAAATGCGATAATTCTGGCTTTCCAATATGAGTAATTAGTTCTATCTAAAAAAGGAGGGTCAGTAGTTGATCCACCTTCCCTAATCAACTCCATTGAACACTCAATGTATAGCAGTCAATCTTCTCTGGTACCAATTGAAAAAAAAAAACTTATATTCACCTGGATATGTTTAATCAGAACCAAAGCTAATAACACAGAAGATAACTCAAAGTGCAGTAAAAATACAAAGAACACCAAGAACTTGGTAATCTAGTTTGATGGATTCCACCTACATTTGGAGGGCTAGATACCCAATTAAGAACGTTAATCCACTATATAACAAGAGTTTCGTAAGTTCACAGCTTATACAATGATAAACTAACTTGTATCAATCGTATCTCAAGAGATCACACAAGAAAAATTTTAGGATCTCCCTAAAATCAAATGTTTAGAGTTTATCTTCACATCTCAAGATATTAAATAGGTTGGGATTGTAGTACCCAACTTTTGTATTTCAAGTTGTTTGTTGTAAAAACAATAATAAAATAATGAAATGGTATTTTACTAATTTTTTAAAAGGACATTTTAGTAATATTGTTTTTTAAAAAAATAAATGGCAAACAGGGTAATTTTAGTAATTTTGTTTTTTAAAAAAAAAGAAAAGAAAGAAAAAGAAAATAATTTTGAAATAATGAATAATAATAATAATTATTATTATTAAAGGTAGTAATTATCACGTTTTAAAAAATGGATTTTTTTTAAACAGTGTGTTGGGAAGGGATAAAGAAGGAGATTTTAAATTTGTTTTTAATTCTTCTCCAATTTACTCTAATTGGATGAAGAAAAGGTGGGTTCTCCTTATTTATAATGTCGTAATTTGGCTAAATTGAAGAAAGGAAGAAATTGAAGGAAAAAGGGGGAATAAACTTGAGAGTAAAGAAAAGAAAAATCTGGACAAATTTTACTTCTACACAGTGAGGAAAAGTGATGAAATTGAGCTCAAATCTTGACGAAATTGAGTGAAATTTGTGTCTAAATTGTGTAGAAAAGAGAGGAAGTTGATGGATAGCTCAATTTGAAGACGTTTGGCCAAGAAAACAAAGAACGGCGAGGAAGAAACTCGACGGAGCTGGAAAATTTTTAGTTTTGAGCCACTGAAGTCTTTGGAGAAATTGAAGGTGTTAGAGTTGAAATTGGAGCTTCATATTTTGTGGTAAGCTCAATAAGAAGTCCCTCTTTGATTTAGTAACAATTAATTTGATTAACTTCAGCTAGAATTAAGGAATTTGATGTTTGAAAATTGAAGAAAATCTTGTCGAAAAAAAGAGCCACGAAATTTTTAGCTTGAATTCTCGTGGATTGAGAACAAATTGGATGGCCAAATCTTGAGTTAATGAAGTTTAAGTTATGAGTAATTGGTTGGTACTAGTTAGAGCGTCCAATTTTAGCTTGATCGCTGAATGTTGTCGAAGTTTTGGCCAAAAACTGGGTAAAACTTTAGGGAAAATTTGAAGGAAGATGATGAAGTTTTAATACTAATCGTCATGGTATGTCGATCATTAAAAGTTTGTTTTGTAATGTTCGTCATTAAAACCTAAAGAAATAATACTTAAGCCATTTTAACCCGGTTATTTTTGCACTCCTAAATATCCATTTTATCATTGTTTAAGGAGCAAATTAAGAGAAAATTTAGGGAATTAACCAAAGAACGAGTTTTAATTTTCGGCTCGATAGTTTTGGATAACTTTCTGAAAATTTGACGATTGGATAAATATACGAACCGAGAACGTCCCATCAAGCTTGTGAGTAACTTATAATTTTATAGTATTATTTCTAAAGTATTAATATTATTAAAATATCTCGATGATGCACGTTTTACGAAAAATTATTTAATCTCAACATTTTGATAATTTGAGATTACTTATAATACAAGCAGGTATTATTATAATTATATAGTTAATTATGATTTTATGCATGAATTGTTATTCCGATATAATTGAATATTAAATTATTATTTTTACAAGTTTTACAAGATTTCAGTAAAATATGAATTAAGCATGTTTTAGTATCTCTAAAGAAAATTTCATCATGATTTGAATGATTCAAGTTCTATGAGCATTTCTTGATAATTATTTAAAGTGTTGAGCTTACTCCACTACGACAAAGATGTTGTTGTTGTTGGCCCCACTGCAACGTAGATTCCACTGTCGTTAGTGCTGGATTTATCCCACTATGACAAACACTTTATAGATGCTAGCCCCACTATAATGTTATATTGCTGTCGTAGGTGTCGAGCTAGCTCCACCACGACAAAGACGTTGTTGGTACTGATCCCACTACGACGTAGTTATTGTTGTCGTTGGTGTTGAGATGACTCCACTACGACAAAGATGTTGGAAATGTTGGATTTTCCACACTACAACGTAGTTAAATGATTACATATGGCTTACAAATAGTTTTCGGTTACAGTTTTCTTGTGACTGTTTTCAGTTATTATATGTTTTAACAGCATGATGTTTACCTATATATATATACCTATATATATATATATATATATATATTTCTAAAGCATGGGATCTCTAAGATATGTTATCAGAATGCATTATTTTTAAACTGTCACTCACTGGGCGTTAGCTCACACTTTCAAATGCTTTCTCACTTTATACATAGAGATCGAGATTTTGGAGCCTAACCTACCGCTGCTTGTCTGCTATTAGAGTTTGACTTTGTTTAGGGTATAATCATTACTCTACATTAGCATGTTTTGGTCTGTAATTTTAATAATCAGTGAGTTGGCGGTGTATAGTGTATACTTAAAACATTTTATTCAAGAAAAATTTAATTTACGTGTCATTTATTATTTTTCTATTGTATGCTATTAGAATAAGATAAGTAAGCTGTTAGTATGTGCCGTTAAGTTAGAAACTTTACTTACTGGCTTCACGCCATCTCTTAGGCTAAGATTAGAGAGTATGGGAGAGGGTGTGACAACTTGGTATTAGAGCAAAAGCTTTAGAAAATCTTTGGGTGTTCTAAAAGAGTAAAAAGATATTTAAGAGTCTAGTAACATGCATATAGATTTAGAGATAATTGTGACATGTCTAATAAGTTGATATGTTATGGAAATGATGCCTTATTATTGAGGTAGCAGACAACATAGGCAGAAAGCGAAAGGGATACGTGATCCTACCCAAGCTCCGTTTGTAGGGGAATCTAGTACCTCAAGAGAACAAACTGATATAGAGAGCAGAATGTTTACCAGATTCGCACAACGGTTAGCAGAATCACATCGATCAATCCAATAATCTAGAAAAGAAATATGGAATATAACGACCCAAAGCTTTAGGAGCCACAGTTTTTGAGGGTTCGACTGATCCAGCTAATGTAGAAGCATGTCTTAATTTGCTAGAGAAATGTTTTATAGCAATGGATTGTCCTGATGAGAGGAAAGTTAGATTGGCCATATTTCTATTGTAGAAAGAAGCAGAAAGCTGGTGGAGATCTATTGAGTCTCGTAGAGGAGACAATGGTACAATGATTTGGGAGACCTTCAAGAAGGTATTTAAAGATAAGTACTATCCTAGTACTTACTGTGAAGCAAAGAGATATGAATTTCTGAAACTCGTACAAGGAAAACTATCGGTAGACGAATACAAAAGGAAGTATACCGAATTATCTAGGTATGGTCACACTATCATTACTTCTGAAACTGATAGGTGTAGAATGTTTGGGAAATGATTGCGAAAGGAGATCCGTACATCAGTGACAACTATAGCCAAATTGACGGATTTTTCCAAACTTGTTGAAATAACTATGCGATTAAAGCAAAGCTTAGAGGAAGGAAGGCATGACACGAGACCTAGTCGAGCTGTTTCTATGACTAGTACTTTTCGTGGACGAGATCAACGATGATTTACTCTTGGAATATCAAGAAGAACAGATTTTAAATCTCGATCTCCTAGTAAGTCTTATCAAAGAGACAGTTCAGAGAGTGTCTTAGATAAAGTCACATGACCTCGAGTCAGTCAACAGGATCATCGATAGGGCCGACGTCAGGCCAAGACTCAGTGACCAGTCTTATGGAAAGAAATGTATGTAACAGTTGTGATAAGACTCACAAGGGACCGTGTTTGGAAGGAGAAGATGTATGCTATCCTTACAAGCAACTTGATCATTCTAGAAGAGATTGTCCATAGCTGAGAGCATGGTTTCAAGAAGGGCGACAGGCCGCATCCTAAGTGCCAAGTCAGCCATGAGTTTCAGAGGCAGTTCTAGAGATGTTAAGCAGAAAAGGGTTGCAGGACAACCTTGTCAGTAAGAAAAAGTATTTTTCATGACACAGCAAGAAGCGGAGAATGCATCAAACGTCATTACTGGTACATTACTTGTAATACCCAACCTTTTTATTTAAGTTGTTTGTTGTAAAAGTATTAATAAAATAATCAGAGGATATTTTAGTAAATTTTTGAAAAGGTCATTTTAGTAATTTTGTTTTAAAAAAATATAATAAATAAAATAATAAGAATTGGCAAAAAGTTAATTGTGAAAAAAATGATTTTATTCATTTATTTATTTGTTTATTATTATTATTATTAATTTGTATTATCTTAGGTTTTAAAAAAAGAAAATTAGGAATTTTTGAATTGTGGGCCGAGAAGGATGAGATAAGGAAGGAAAGTTGAGAATTTAATCTTAATTCCTCCTCCTTTCTAATTGGTTGGTTAGTAGGCAAAAACTGATATTTAAATCATGTATTTTGGCAGCACTGAAGAGAAGAAAGAAATTTTTTTTAAAAAAGGGAAAGACCCGAGAGTAGGCTAGAGGAAAATTTTTGGGCATATTTTTTTTACATGAACACCTTAAGAAGAAATGAGGAATTGAAGTCAATTTTCAACCAATTTGGACGAAATTTGTGTCTAAATTGTGTAGAAAAGAGAGAGAAAGCTGATGGACAACTCAATTTGAAGAGATTTGGCCGAAGAGATCAATGAATTTGAAGGAAAAGGGACTCGGGCAGCTGGAAAACGAGAACCAGGACCCAAAAGTTTGAAAATTAATTTCTCCGTCTACAGGCCGAGTTAAGGTCTCAAATTTGGAGGTAAGGTAAATTGATAGTTCCTTTAAAGTTTTGTAAAATGGTTTGAGTTAACTTTGTATGTACAGGAAGAAATCGAAATTTTAATTCTTGGATTTAAGCTAGTCAAAAAATTGGACAAGGGAACTTCCAGAGACGATTTTCGAGCTATCCACGAGGAGTTTGAAACTCAAAATTAGAGGTAAGCGAGTAGACTCTTGTAGAAATCGTTTGCTATAGGTTAGAGCCTCTAATTGTTAGCCGATTGAAAGAATTGGCTCACTGAAGTATGGTCGGAGATGTGGCTGAAAACTGGAAAATAAAAGGGAAGGAAATGGAAGGTTGAAGTGAAGTTGACTTTTGACCGTTATCTGTTGTGCGTCATGGTAGGTCTCTGTTAAAAACTCCTTCCTATGCAGCTGTACATGTGAACTAATATATTATTATTATATATATGTATATGTATATGTGTGTATATAAATATATATATGTATATGATTAAGAGGGCCCGAGGCGTGTGTTAACATTTCTACTTTTTTAACAAGTATTTTTTGGGCAGTAGAAATTTTATACATATATATAATTATATATATATATAAATATATTTTAATTTAGGAGAAAGGAATTAATTCAAAAAGAAAATTACGGAAAATTTGGTTTTCCTCGATTTTCGTGCCAAGTGATTTAAGGGTCGATTCTGAATTTATTTTTCAGGAGATTTGGAGATCGGAAAAATTTAAAAGTCAAGGATAGCCCATAAAGTTTGTGATTGGTAGTATTATTTTAATATTAAAATATTAAAATAATGACCGAAATGTACGTTTTTCGAGAATTTGCAAAATTTTTCAGAAAATTCCAGAAAAATCATATTATTCATATTTTTCGATGTACATTCACATGGTAACTTTTTTGAAGCATGATTTAAATGTTTTAATGCATTTCCGATAGTTGAATCTAATAGTATTATATTGACACGTTTTACGAGGTAATGCCTGTTTACGAAATAAGCATGTTTTATAATATATTCGGTCTTGTTTATGTTTATTGAGATGATTTTGATGATTTGTATAACTGTTTGAGCATGTTTTGACTGCTATACGGCCTAAGCACGTTTTACACGTTTTACACGTTTTACGAGGTTTCTCGAAATCATGAGTTATGATGATTTAATGTTTCTATGAGATTTCTACCATGTTATAAGTGATATTTAAGCATGATTTCAAGTATTATGAGTTTCATGATGATTTGAGAAATGATTTGAGAGGATGATATGCTTTATGTGACTTGCACGGTTTACGATGATTTGTTTTTAAGCATGTTTATCCATGTGAGCCTGAGGCTACTATACTAGGTGCGCACACTAGGATATGCGCTGCCTTGCGTGAGGGTTCACCCCACCAGGTTAAAGACGTTGTAGGCGGTGGCTCCGCTACTTCGTAGTTATGCGATGTCATGGTGTTGATATAACTCCACCATGGCAAAGATGTTGCAGGTGTTGGCCTCACTATAACGTAGTTTTGGTGCCTTAGTGCTGGGTTCGCCCCACTTTGGCAAAGGCGTTATAGTTGCTAGCCCCACTATAATTTGATTACCGTCGTTGTATTGAGCTGACTCCACCTCGGCGAAGACGTCGTTTCTGCAGTTAAGTTTATTCTGCACTTGTTAAGTTATTGGTATTATTTAAAATGCAATTAAGTTAAGATAGTTAGTGAAGATCGTCAAGGTAAGGACGAGATTCATTGGCTTCGCGCCGTCTCCTAGGCTAAGAGTAGAGGGTCTGGGAGAGGGTGTGACATTACTTGTTTGTGATTACCTGCCTATGTTTTATTAGACCCTAGAGCTACATATTCATTTGTTTCTAGCATATTTATGAGTAAACTGAGTAGAATGATAGAGTCACTACAAGATGATTTAATTATTTATATTTCTGTTGGCGATGGCGTATTGGTTAGTGACGTGATTAAAGATGTGAAGTATTAGTAGAGGGTGTCAGTATGTATGTAGATTCGATACCTCTTGATCTACAAGATTTAGATGTGATCCTTGGTATGAACTTTCTGTTTACGAACCATGCTACTATAGATTGCCACATAAAAGAAGTAACTTTCCGAAAATCAGGATCAACAGAAGGAATTTTCAGAGGAGAGCGAAAAATTATTCCAACATGTTTAATCTCACCGATGAAAGCTGCAAAGATGATGAGAAAAAGGTTGTACAACTTATCTTTCACACATAGTAGAAGTACAGAAAGAAAAGTTGGGACCTCAAGATGTTCTGGTAGTAAGAGAATTCATAAATGTGTTTCTCCATGATCTATCAGGATTACCACAAGATAGGAAGATTGAATTTACTATTGATCTTTTGCCCGGGACAACACCTATTTCTCAGACTTCGTACAGAATGGCTCCGAGTGAGCTGAAGGAATTAAAAATCCAGTTACAAAAGTTAGTTGACAAGAGATACATCATACCTAGTGTATCACCTTAGAAAGCCCCGATGTTATTTGTAAAGAAGTAAGATGACACGCTACGGTTATGTATAGATTATAGACAGTTGAATAAGATCACAATACATAATAAATATCCTTTACCTCGTATGGATGATCTGTTCGACCAATTGAGAGGAGCGTTAGTGTTTTTCAAGATTGACTTAAGGTCAGGATATCATCAGATGAATGTTAAAGAATCTGATATTCCAAAGACGACATTCAAAACCAAATATAGGCATTATGAGTTCCGAGTAATGCCATTCGATTTAACCAATGCACCGACAGTTTTCATGGATCTCATGAACATAATTTTTCATGGATACTTAGATCAGTTCGCGATAGTATTTATTGGTGATATACTTATATATTCGAATGAAAGAATAACTCATGAGAACCATTTAAGAACAGTGTTACAGACATTACGAAATAAACAACTATATTCCAAGTTCAATAAATCTGAATTTTGGATTGATCGAGTAATGTTTCTGGGGCACGTGGTATTATCCTTGATTAACGAGAAAATTAAGGAAAAATTTAGAGAATTTAACCTAAGAACGAGTTTTAATTATCGGCTTGGTTTAATCTATCGTTTTGATAATTTTTAGGGAATTTGACGATTGGAGAAATTTACGAACCAAGAACGTTTCATCAAGTTTGTGAGTGACTTATAATTTTATAGTATAATTTCTAAAGTATTAATATTATTAAAATATTCCAATTATGCACGTTTTACGAGAAAAATATTTTATCTTAACATTTTGATAATTTGAGATTCTTTATAATAAAAACATGTATTATTATAATTATATAGTTAATTTATGATTTTATGCATGAATTGTTATTCTGTGGTATTTGAATATTAAATTATTATTTTTACACGTTTTACGAGATTTTACTAAAATATGAAATAAGCATGTTTTAGTATTTTGGCTTTATGACCATTTCTTGATAATTATTGAAAAGTTTTATACGTTATTTACACGTTATTTACATGTTTTAGTGTTGGATTCACGCCACCATGACAAAGACGTTATGAGCGGTGGCTCCGCTACATCGTAGATAGCACTGTCGTAAGTGTTGAGCTTACTCCACTACGACAAAGATGTTGTTGTTGTTGGCCCCACTACAACGTAGATTCCAATGTCGTTAGTGCTGGATTTATCCCACTATGACAAAGACTTTATATATGCTAGCCCAACTATAATGTTGTATTGCTGTCGTAGGTGTTTAGCTAGCTCCACCACGACAAAGACGTTGTTGGTATTGATCTCACTACGACATAGTTATTGCTGTTGTTAGTGTTGAGATGACTCCACTACGACAAAGACGTTGGAAATGCTGGATTTTCTCCACTTCAACATAGTTGAATGATTACACATGGCTTGCAAATAGTTTTCAGTTACAGTTTTCTTGCGACAGTTTTCAGTTAGGATATGTTTTAACACCATGATGTTTACTTATATATATATTTCTAAAACATGTGATCACTAAGATATGTTATCAAAAGACATTGTTTTTAAACTGTCACTCACTGGGCGTTAGCTCACTCTTTCAAATGCTTCTTCACTTTACAGGTAGAGATAGAGATTTTCGAGCCGGACCTACCGCTGCTTGTCTGATATTAGAGTTTGACTTTGCTTAGGGTATAATCATAACTCTACATTTGCATGTTCTGGTCTGTAATTTTAATAATCATTGAGTTCGGTAGTGTATAGTGTACACTGAAAACCTTTTCTACAAGAAAATTTTAATTTACGTGTAATACCCGACTTTTTCTTTATTTAAGTTGTTTGTTGTAATTGTATTAATAAAATATCGGAGGGTATTTTAGTAATTTTTGATAAATGATATTTTAGTAATTTTGTTAAAGAATTAAAAAAGATTAATTTAATTTTGTAATTTTGTTTAATAAAAAAAAAGAAAGAAAGAAAAAGAAAAAGGAAAAGAAATTGAATTATTTAGTTATTTGGTATATATCATTTTATTTAAAAAAATTGAAAATTGAAATTTTGTTAATTTGTGCCATGAGGACTAGGATAAAGAAGAAAAAAAAAGTTTGAATTTGCTTCCTTCTCTTCAAATTTGTTTTAATTGGATGAAGAATAGGTGAGAGTTTTATAAAGGTAGGATGTAACCAAGTGAAGGAAGAGAAAAAGAAAGGAATTGGAAAGAAAATTGAAGAAGAAGGCCGAGAGAGAGAGGATGATTTTCTGGGCAAATTAGTTTGAACACTTTGAGGAAAAGTGATGATTTTGTGTTCAATTCTCAACCATATTGGACAAAGTTTGTGTCTAAATTGCTTAGAAAGGAGAGAGGAAAGTGAAGCACAGATCAATTTGGAGAAATTTGGCCGAAAATACCACTGAATTTGAAGAAAAAGAGCTCGTGCTGCTGGAAATTTTGAAAAACGGACCCGAAAATTTCAAAATCAAATTCTCCATCTAAAGGTCGAATTAAGATCTAATTTTTGGAGGTAAGCTAGAGTATTAGTTCATTTAGAGTTCTGCAAAAGGAATTGAGTTAGTTTGGTCTGTGTAGGAAGAAATTGAAGTTGCAAATCTCGGTTTTAAGCTCGCCGGAAAACTGAGCAAGGTGACTTCCAGAAGCAAATTCGAGCTATCCACGAAGAGTTTGAAGCTAATTGTTTGAGGTAAGCAAATAGACTCATGTAGAAATCGTTTGGCATAGATTAGAGCTTCTAATTGTTAGTAGATTGAGAGAATTTTCTCGCCGAAGTTGGGTCAACGCTGCTGTCGAAAAATTGGGAATTTAAAAGAAAATTGTTAATGAAATCTGTGAAGAAGATGAATCTTTTTCTATTATTATTATTATTATTATTATTATTATTATTATTATGTATGTAATTATATTTATAAATAATATATTTAGGAGAAAATAATTAGTTTAGAAAGGAAAATGAAGGAAAATTCAGTTTTCTTCGATTTTCGTGCCAAGTGATTTAAGGATCGATTATGAATTTATTTTCAGAAGATTTGGAGATCGGGAAAATTTACGATCCAGGGATAGCCCGTCAAGTTTGTGAGTGATAATATTATTTTAATATTTTAATATTAAAATAATTACCGAAATGCAC
>JBBPDJ010036983.1:0-12339 GCA_037974625.1 Cucumis cinereus
AAATTAATTAAATTAAAACTATAGGTTATATGAGAGATATTCATTTGAATATGATTTAAATGAAATATTGATTAAATGTGATTTAATTAATTTAAATTTAATTAATTAATTAATTAAATTTGTTTTTTAATTTAATTAAAATTAAAGTCCCATTGGAGTTATTTTTTTGGGAAACCTAGGATGCTCCCACGTTCTCCCATTTTTTCTCTAACATCTCCTTCTTCAGATGAAGAAGGGGAAGAGCAGATAGGTTCTGCGTAAGTGAGTAAACACGAATTGCAGAAGGTTTGCAAGAAAAAAAAAAAGATCTCTCTACTATTCCTCAAAAAATTCCAAAAAGTTTTTTTTCCAAATTGGTTCCTTCTTTCCAAATTGGTTCCCACAAGCCAAACCTCATTCAGAGGATAGGAGAGACTCCAACTGGTGGTGACTACAATTTGGAGTTTTGTAGACTTCTGAGACTGCAACCAAAAGTAAGTTGATTTTTCCTCTGTAATTTTGTATCTAAATAAAAAGCATGTTTAGCCTATTTAATTCAGTAAATAATTTATGTGTTTTTTTTACAATGCATGTTATTTTATTTTCCCAAAATAAAATTGGGAATGATTCTGTATTTTTTCTGCTGCGATGAGTTTTTATCCCATCAATAATATTATTAAAATAAATACTCCATTATACTTAGTGTCCAATGTGTGACATTTTTCTATTGCCACGTGTGTTGGCAAATGTGTCATTAATCTATTTGGTGAGCTTTGTTAAAAACACACATATTGGTTGAAGTCTAAATAAATTAGATAGTGGAAACTTTTGAGAATTTTATATTTTCTTAATTTCTTAAACTATTATTTATTTTATTTTATTTATATATTCTATTTTATTTATTTTAACAATATATTTTTTCGATATTTGTATTTGTATTGTGCTTCATTTTTTACAACTATAATCTAATTATTTATTTTTTTATAACACATTACTTCTTTCATGTATTAAATTTTCTGAACCATTATTTTCTTTAACTTTTATTGAATTAATTAATAAAATTGAATACCTTTGTAACATTGTATTATTTGGGATTCGGATACATATTTTAAATAATAATAATAGACTTTTTAAATCAAATACATGAGAAAAAAGGAATTTAACGAGGGGTTTTATAAAAAAGAAATAACAAACATTTATTAAAAGAAATAACAAACAATGTCTTTTTTTTAAAAAAAACTACAAGATTCATTTTTTAAAAAAATGAGCTTCTATTTCCAATATTTTTCAATCAATTTTTCCTATATATCAAAGAAAAAGAAGAAAAATTTTCAAAAATAGAAAAATTGGCAAAATATTTACCTTTTGTCTTTTAGTAAGTTTTTTCTATGAAGAATAAACCTATGGAATAATACTTAAGCTATTTTACTATTATTGTGTCGTATCATTTTTTTTCTTCCAATTACATTACATTTATTTTAATTTTATTCTCATTTTATTTTTATATTTCTTTTTCTCTTTTTATACTTTTAAATTTAATGTCAACTAAATTCAATTATATAACTATGTTTATACTTAAATAATTTCATTTCTTTTTAAAGAACTCTTAAATGTTTTTTGAATGACATTCAAAATATCTCATATTGGTTATAAATTAACTTGCATTGTTACATGACACTATTTTTATATTATTTCATTTTCGGTTAAATATTTACTAATTACACTAGTAAATATCGAATCAAAATATTATGATAAAATAATAAATAAATCACAACTGAAATTTTATTATAAAAATGGTAAGTCACGTACATCGCACGTGTCTTCTATCTAATTAATTATTGAAAAGATATAAAAAAAATACAATATAAAAAAGAATATAGATAAATATTTGAACATTTGAAAATGAGACCATCAAAATTTAATGATTTGAATTTTAACAAATAGGTGAGATAACCATGCTTAGGTTATGTAAAGTTGATAAAAAAAAATTGAGTTTTGATTTTTCCATAAAAATTGTGAATGGGTAAAAAAGGAGAAAAAGTATGAACAAAATTGAACCCAAATCTAAATTATTTTGCCATATTTAATTAATTTATGTTTTTATGTATTTTTAAAAATGAGGGTGTGTATGTAGCAGTAGCAATTCCTCCCAATTTAATTTAAATCATAATACTAATAAATAAAATAAAATAAAATAAAATAAAATAAAATAAAGGTTTTTTATAAAATAAAATAATAAAAAAAAGGTATGAAAATAAGTACTTTTGGTGCTTAATAAAACAAAAGAAAAAAAAAAAGAAATATGATAACAAGAAAGTTAGGTCACAAAAATGGAGGCTCTCTCAACTCAAATAAAATAAAATCAACATTTTTTCTCATGGAACATGGCTTCCAAGGCCAAGACCCTAACTTCCTCTTCTTCTAAATCTAACCTCTCCTCTCTATTTACTACTCACTCTCCACAAATTCCATCATCAAATCCCCAAATTTCCTCTGCATATCATCCTAAATCCCTAAATGCATCACCCCATAACTTCAATACACCCATTTCGTATCAACTCCGGCTTCCAATCTTCCTACACAATTGCAGAACAGGTAACATTACTGCAACTCAAGCATTACATTTCTTTGACCTAATGCTGCGTTCTAATCCTACCCCTCCCATTTCTTCTTTCAATCGTTTACTTGGTGGGCTTGCTAAGATTAACCATTACTCTCAAGTCTTTTCTCTCTATAATAAAATGCACCTTACTGGACTTTCGCCTGATTTCCGCACGCTCAATATTTTGATTAATTGCCTCTGTAATGTGAATCGGGTTAGCCAAGGTCTTGCGGCCATGGCGGGGATTATTAGGAGAGGTTACGTTCCTAATATATTCACATATACGACCTTGATTAAGGGCTTGTGTATGGAGCATAGGATTAGTGAAGCCACACGGTTATTTCTGAGAATGCAAAAGTTAGGTTGTACGCCCAATGTGGTTACTTATGGGACTTTGATCAAGGGGCTATGCCATACCGGAAATATTAATATTGCACTTAAGTTGCTTCAAGAAATGCTCAATGACAATAGTCAATATGAGATTAATTGTAAGCCCGATATTATTACCTATAGTATCGTCATAGATGGCCTTTGTAAGGATAGACGAGAAGACGAGGCAAAAGAACTTTTTGAGGAGATGAAAATTCGTGGAATAATTCCTAATATCATTTCATATAACTCCTTGATTCATGGATTTTGTTGTGCTGGAAAGTGGGAGGAGGCTAAAAGTTTGTTCGATGAGATGATTGATCAAGGCGTTCGACCAAGTGTGGTAACATTTAATGTGTTGATTGATGTCCATTGCAAGGAAGGAAAGGTTATTGAGGCAAAGAAGTTGCTAGAAATGATGATTCAAAGAGGTATTGTTCCTGATTTGTTTACTTATAATTCATTGATCGAGGGGTTATGTTTGGTTGGTGATCTTAACAGTGCGAGGGAACTATTTGTTAGCATGCTAAGTAAGAGATGTGAACCTAATGTGATTAGCTACAATGTGCTAATGAATGGGTATTGAAAAACTTGGAATGTGGAAGAAGCAATGAAGCTTTACAATGAAATGATTCAAAGAGGTATTGTTCCTGATTTGTTTACTTATAATTCATTGATCGAGGGGTTATGTTTGGTTGGTGATCTTAACAGTGCGAGGGAACTATTTGTTAGCATGCTAAGTAAGAGATGTGAACCTAATGTGATTAGCCACAATGTGCTAATGAATGGGTATTGTAAAACTTGGAATGTGGAAGAAGCAATGAAGCTTTACAATGAAATGCTTCAAGTTGGAAAGAAACCAGATGTGATTACATATAGTACCTTGTTAAGAGGACTTTTTCAGACAGGCAAGGTTGGTGATGCAAAAAAGCTATTTGGTGTCATTAAAGCTTATGGTATTCTTGAAGATTCATCTATATATGTTATTTTCTTGGGTGGGTTATGTAAGAATGGATGTTTATTGGAAGCGATCGAGCTTTTTAATGAGCTAAAATCATACAACTTCAAATTGGACATTGGAATCTATAATTGTTTAATTGATGGCCTATGTAGAGCAAGAAAACTTGAAAGTGCTTGGGAGCTCTTCGAAAAGCTACCCCAGGAATGCCTTCGACCAACTGTTGTGACTTATACCATTTTGATCCGTGGGTTTTGTAAGGTGGGACAAGTAGAAAAGGCAAATGTTTTGTTTCAAAAGATGGAAGAAAATGGTTGTACTCCTAACATAATTACTTATAATACCCTTCTCAGTGGCTTCTGCAAGAGTAGTAAACTAGATGAGGTGGTTCAACTTCTTCATATGATGGTTCATAAGGATGTCTCGCCAGATGCCACCACTTTCTCTGTAGTTGTAGACATGCTTTCCAAAGATGTAAAATATCAAGAATGTCTAAACTTGCTTCTAAGATTCCCAGTTCAAGAGCGTCGTCGTCGATATTGAATATGCTTTTGAAAGCCCAACCAATTTCCAAACTCTTTTTTCTTGCACCGTCTCTAAGCGACCATGGTTGATTGAATATTCATAAATCCCTTTGTTCATAAACCATGTGCTTTCTCTAAACTACTGGAATATAAGCGGTGTATGTGATAATGCATTGAAAATGATTGAAGAATCCTTTCCTGATATTGCAATTACTACTTAATATGATGATAGCTCCTCAATTAAATAAAAAAGTTTCACTTGATAATCAACAACACCTAACATTTAGAAATAAGGTTTAGATAATCTTTATGACTTATGACTTATGATGACTTATTCAATTCAACCATTATTGTTTTTGAAGATTTTTACATGAAAAATCCTTTAAAATTTAATTTTTTTTTCTATTTTCATTTAGAAAGAAAAAATTACATTTATTATGATTTTATTTTCCATTTGTTTTTTCATGTTTGATTTTTTTATATTACGTAAGATATTTTATTGTTTATTTGAAAATGCTCAAACAAATATATGAAATATATTGGTATTTGATATGTACTCAAATTTATGATATCGCCCTATCTGTCATGTTTTAGGCCCTAATATTTAACTTGAAATGCGTTTCACAGCAAAAATAAAAATTCTAAGGCAAAGGGATTACAAAAATGATGGAAGTAGAGGGGCTAGCTAAAATACATAAGTTACTAAACACAGATTATTGATATGATTTTCCAAGAAGACGAAGGAAACGAAGATGAAGGAAACGAAACATGCAACGGAAAAAAAAAACAGTAACTTACGAAGATAATCAAAACCAGATCTAAAGAAAGAATTTAGAGAAGAAACCAAATCATGAACCACACCTCACTTGCCTTCCTCACCCTGAGACAAGAGAGTTTGACTAGGGTTTGAGAGGGATGACCCTCAGAATTGAAGGAGAAGAAAGAGTCGAGAGAGACGAGAAGAGATAGAGATCAAAATATAGTGTAGTTGTCCGAGGAGTAAGGATTAGTACACATAGGTTATTTCAAAACTCATATTCTAATTACCTACATTAAGGGAAATTGAGAGATACAACAAAGTTTAAGGTTTGATTTGGATTAATATAAAAAACAAAATGGTTTAGATTTATGGCAAAGTGGTTGATTTGCACGTGATTTCAACTTTTGATAATCTCCAAAATACCCTACACAGGAAGTAGTATTTTACTAAATCTTATCTAATTTTTTAAAAATTTAGAATTAAAATATCCAAGGGGTTTTTTTCAAATATAGAAAAACAAACAAACTATTTACATTTTATAGAAAAAACCCACTAAAAGACAAAAATAAATTGCAATGATTTTTCTATGAATGGTAATATTTTGTGAATTTTTCTATTTTTGATAATTTTTCAATATATATATATATATATATCAAATCTATTTTTCATATTTATTTATAAATTAAATATTAGCTTCCACATTTATGGTAAATATTGTTACAAATTAAATATTATTTTTCTAGTTTAAATTTTTATGATTAATTATTGTCCTTCGTAGACTTGGTACATTGGTTCGACCTCCAACGTGTTCATCTTGGTCGGGATGCTTCTCTTTTTTAGGAAATTATTTTGTGAGTTAACGTTGAATTTGTTATCTAAACAAAATTCAAAGGATTTTAAACCAAAATCTCCTATCTAGTGGTGTAATCCTGGAAGTGGAAAATGAAAAACCTTTAAAAATTAAATCTAAAAATGGATCACAAAATTTGAGAAATTTGAAAAATCTTTATCGCTAAATTTTTATTTATTTCTTGTTAATTATTAATTTGTTATGAAAAGATTATTTGTTATTTCAATCGAAGTTGTTGGGATTTGCAATTTGTTGTATTTTTTAAATTTTAGATTTTCCTAATCAATATTTGTTGTTAGGGTATTTTCGTCTTCTAATAATTTAAAATTTTAATTAAAAGTGTAAATGTGTCATTTTAGATTTTTTTGGAATATTTGGAAAAATGACAAATTTTAGGAGCCCTTTAGAAAAATAGCAATACTTTTTCAGATTAAGAAAAATAGAAAACCAGAAGATAATAATGTTCATGGATTTTTTATATTCCAAATTTACTCTCAGATCAAATAATCAATTTAAAATATCCTTTCGAGAATATAGGTAGAATGTAACTATTTTACTACATCTCTACTATTTTATTTAAAAATTGAGATTTAGCTAGAAAATCTATTTTATTTCTAATAACATGTATCTTTACGAATATATCTTTTCATTAAACAATTAAATATTATACAAAAATTCATATTATTATTATTCTTTATATAAGGTAATTAGGTTAACTTGAAATGAATTTCCCAATTTCTTCTTCCTCTTCAGCGTCTGTCTGCCCCCTCCCCCCTTAAGTTTTCTTCTCCGCACGCCCTCTTCACCGTCAGCCTGCTCCATCCCCCTTAGTTTTCTTTCTCAGGTTCTTTGATTTCGATACTTTTAATGGATCCATCGCCTATAGAACAAACTTTTTTCATGATTTTTTTAGGAGTACACCACACAACTTTGATAACCACTAACCCCTGTTTCTCATTATAAACCTGGTCTTGAATTTCTATAAAAATGGAAGAATTCTTAAAGCAATAAACGTTAGAAAAAAAAACAAGGGATTGGGAAAGAAATGGAGAGACGTACAAGGGAATTTGGCATGAACTTTCTTGACTTTCTTGTAGCAACGATCGCATTCGAGGTCAACTTTCAACACCATAAACATTACCTGCAAGAAAGAATTGAGAATAAAAAAAACAGGGTAATGAGTATGGAAAAGGAGATTGTAAGGAATAGGAAGAACATACGTTTTCCTCCCAGGCTAAAGCTCAGAGAAGCTGCTCCGATCTGGACAACAGGTTTTCTCGCGCCGCCTTCGTCCGCACCCAGTCACAAGCTCCAGTTCACGTCGCTCCGCTGCTGAGCAGCCACCTCCGTCATCGTTGTGCGCCGCTGCCGGTTGACTTGCTGGGTGTGTTGTGAGTTGTTTAGTTTTGGATTTTTAATATGGGTTTTTTGATACCCATTAAAGAATTATTTGGATTAAAGTGAATGTTTATTGTTGTTACTGAAGGTTTCGATTTGGAGTTTCAAAGAGTTCAAAATTATTTCATTGACAAATCAACCAACCTCTTTCTCACAAGCTTTCATTTGCTTCCATTGTCATTCTCACTCTCACTCCTATCTGCCTCTTCATCCAAGCCTCACAAACCTGCATTTCCCTAAATTATCCTTCAAAACCTCATCTCAAATCCCCCAAATCCTCCTGTGATTTCACTCTTCACGCTCGTCTCTATTGACAAGAAAGCTGGTCATGAGGTACAGTTTTCGATTGTCTACTCTCGATAAAATGAATTATATTGTAATTCATTTAATTCATTTTTTATGTCAACTATCTTACTTTACTTTCATCTGCTCAAATAAAGTTTTTGTATTTGGATTACATTATAACTCTTTTGTTTCTGTTATGATTCTTTTTTGTTATGCTATTTGAATCACGCTATAATTTTATTTCTTTTGTTTCTTTTAGTATTATTTTTTATTTTGTTAGGATTTTTAAATTACATTGTTATTCTTTTTTTCTTTAATTATTTTGTTTCTTTTATGATTATTTTTATTTTATTAGGTTATTTGAATTACATTGTAATTCTTTTTTTCTTTAATTATGATTATATTTTTATTAGGTTAATTCAAACAAAATTAAACTTTTTGTTTCATCTGTATTTTCATATAATCATTTTATATTTGTATTTGTTATATTCCAGGTTTCTAATAATTAAAAATATTGTTTTTTGTTTTGATTTTAATTTTAAATTTATTTGTAGAATCGAATCTTTTAGTTTGTTAGGAAGCCATCAAAATTGTTGTGATTTTAAAAATATTGATTTTTGCAATAAATTAATAGTAGAAAATCTTAGTGGTTAAGATTTGAATTTGGATTAGTTAAAGTATTTTGGTCCGACGATAATTAATAATATTTGATTTATTTTATTATTATTATTATTATTATTATTGCTATTTTTCAAAAGTAAATCTTAAATTTTGTTATTTATCTAGTCGATCCAATCTTTTTTAGGCATGTTGCTATTTTTTAAAATGCACTTTTCAAATTTTACATTTGCCTTGTTAGCCCTATAATTAATTCTTGGCCCAAACAAGTAGCTCACTCCACGCCACCTCAAACCCCACCCCAAATAGGCCCTCTATGTTTGGGCCCTCATTATGATAGTTGAGTTTCAAGGGTCAACTAAATATCATTTTTGAAAGTTTCATTCGAAAAAATGACAAACTGTCTTTTACATTGCAAAAGTAGCAAAACGAATTAAGAATAAAATAAAAAAAGAAATTGTCAAATTTCAATTATGTTGGGTTTTATGTCCTAAAACTCGTACATAGTAAATGTAATTCATTGATCGTTATTAATAAAGAGTTATTATTTTTTAATTTCAATAAATAGTTATTGATTATTTTTGTCTAAATAACCCAAATCCAATAAACTAACACCCTAAGTTGTTTTATGAGTCTTAAACTGTATGTTGAGATATACATGGATCAATGTTTGGGATACAACTTGAGGGTCTACAGTATAAGGATAAGGTTGGGTACCTTTATCTTGGTAACACTATGGATACGGTCCATTTTGTATTTGGTACAATCACAATGATCCAACGTGTTCGTGTAGGTGACACGTGTGTGGGGTATCATATGCAATGAGTTTGCATAAGACTGGACCACAAAATAGTAACCACTAGATGTAATCTCGTTGACTGGTTAGATTTCTATTTCAAATGGGATGACCTAGACAACTTAGTCTTAATCCTGAATGTATTATGAACTCCTGTTCACGAGAAATTGTCCTTTGATTTGTATTGGTGAGAGTGGCCAGATTACCGACTCAATAAGCCTACCATTTTGAGAACAAGATCGAGTGAGAAGCTGGAAACATAATCACACAAGAAGAAATTCACTCTTTCCCGACTTTAGGGTAAGTAGATGATTGTTCCCTTAATCAGTGTTTTCAGAACTTGAACAAAGGGCCTTATCCTCTCTATGGCATGAGAGAGATTTCTGCTATTGGTTGGACCATAAGCAGGTTGTTCATTAGAGAAGCATTGATATTTAAGGATTAAGAAGTAACTCAGGGTAAAATGGTAATTTGACCTAACTGGGGTTACGAACACTTGTGAAAGACTAACTTACTGTTATTGGTATACATCCGTGGACACAAAAATACATCTACAGTGAAGAGAGTTTAGCTATGAGTCTTTAGTGGAGTGTACACACAATTGACGAATATTGATTAATGTGGTTAATGAATTTAGCCAATTAATCTCATATCATTGTAGCTTCTGATTTGTAGGTCCATGAGGTCTCCTTCCTAGCTCGTAAATGGTAATGAAGTTTGTAGATACCGTATTTTGTCCGACTTATTTTTTTTATTTTATTAGTGTATGTTCTCATTTCTCATATTCTTCTAATGTTTGTTTTAATAATTCCCTAACAAGATATAAAAGAAAACTTAAATTTATTTTATTGAAGATATTTATTAAAAAAAAAAAAGAGTTTAATTAATTCTATTTTATTATTCTCTCCACACTCCCTCATGTCACGTATTCTCTCTCCCTAATTTTTCTCTAACCACCTTATCTCCTTTATCTCTCACACTCTCTTTCCACAACTTCTCCCACTATCTTCTCAGTCCCACGTTTTCTTCCTTCCATTACGAACTGGTTTTTCTTTCCACAAGTTCTCCCAATATACTTGCTCTCCGATAACATTTTTTTTTTTGGGTCTCTCTTTCCATTTGGGGGGACACATAAGGACGAATCTTCCTCAATTTCACTCGGACCACTCATAAGAAAAAGAGGAGATTTTTCTCTTTCTTACTTTCACAGAGGTAAAGGGAGGAAAGATAATTTTTCTTTTCTACAGGAGACTCAAGGAGAGAGAACGAAGGTACCTCCTTCATTTTTTTTCCTCTAATTTTACTGTTCTTCATCAAACCTCCTTAATTTCATCACTTTACTCTTATTAGAAAAATTGGGTGAAATTTTTTAAATTTTTTTCTTCTCTTTTCTTTTATAATAGTGTATTGAGATAAAATCTTATATTTCTTCCGGCCCAAATCTCCTTCAATTTTTAAAGAAAAAAACATCTTTTATTCAAAATTTGTTTCTTTCATGTCAAAATCTCCCCAATTTTTAAAATTAAAAAAAATAAATCTTCTTTTTCATGGATAGAAAATTTTAAGATGTTTTCAATTTACAAATTATCCATATTTGGGTTCTTTGAAATTATCTATTGTGATTTTTTTTTTATCATAGAAGATATTTTATTCTTTTATAGTAAGTTTCAATAGCAATATTTATTTTGGTCTCTTCCTTTGTAACCTTATTTGTTTCACATATTAATAACACATGTTATATCAGGGCATGGATTAATTATTGTGGCATAATTGGTTTGCTAGATTTGTGCTTTCATTCCAGCATGAATTGAGTCTACTGTCATATTATTGTTATTATTATTATTATTATTATTATTATTATTATTATTATTATTATTATTATTATTATTATTATTATTATGCTATAGTATGATTTCATGTCCACAAAAAAAAAATCCATAAATTAATAATTGGTTTTAAGGTGGAATAATGTTTTTTTATGGTTTTTTTTGCTAAAATTTCATTAATACATGAAATGTCTAACTGAAATTAAATTGGGAATTAGTAGTGTTTACATGAAAATTCTACCATTGATAAATTACTTTTTAGAAAATTAATTAAAAAAATAGTCTTTGGGTTTTATTATTAAAATTTGTTTATGAAACCTATCTAATTTAAATTCTAACTTTGAAATCATTTTCATAGAAATAAAAATTTGAATTTAAAAAATATCAGTAATAATTATTCTATTGTAAATGGGAGTAGTGCCTCTTTACGATGTTTGGCTAAAATTTCATAAATACATAAAACGACTCACGACAATTAAATTTGAGAACTAGTAGTGTTTACATGAAAATTCTCCTGATAAATATTTTTTTAGAAAAGTACTAAAAAAAGGTTTTATTATTAAAAATCCATAGACATATAAAACATTTATAATTTAAATTTTTTAATTTGAAATCATTTTTATAAAATAAAAATTTGAACATCAACACTCCATAACAATATATATATTTTTTAATTAAAAATGAGACTGAGTAGTTTTTTCTTTTTTGGATTTTTTTAATTTCTTAAAAACATGAAATTTCTCATTCAAACACTGACGACATAGATTTAAAACATCAATGTTTGATGTTATAATATTCTTGAGGTGTAGAAAATTATTTTGGGAATCCAAAATAAATTTTTATCTTTTTAATGGATGTGATGTCACTCATAAATATTAGTTCATAACTTATTTCTAAAGTGTGAACTAGTAAACATGAGACATTTAAAAATAAAACAAATTAAAATTTTGTGGACCTTATTATTATTATTTTTTAATAATAATAGATAAAAGTTGGTAACTGTTTTCACTGGTGTTGTAGGGTGCTTACACTTTTCCTATACACAAATGACTCCCAAACTCATCTTTAAATTTACGTAGACCAATACTTTTTAATTAGGTGACCAATCACGCCTTTAATATGACTGGTGGTGACTCCAAAACTATCTATTTTAAGTGACCCTTAAAAGAGGACGTCGACCCCTCCGCGTCATGATCACGTTGCGACAAGGTTAATATATCTTGAATATAATTTGAAATGTTCATATTAACTTAGGGAATTAATATAATGTATTGTGATACATTATTATATAAAGTTCATATTTTAATTAAACTTTATAATATAAATTTTATTTTGGATGTGATTCAAAATTAATTAATGAGAGAATAAAATATT
>JBBPDJ010036984.1:0-12336 GCA_037974625.1 Cucumis cinereus
TACTGTTGTTGGTTTTCTTTTATTATTAACGATTTTGGTTAGGAAACTATTTTAGGGATCCCGTCTAGGTTCTTTTCTTATTATCCAACATTACTGATTGAACGTTTGAAATCTTTTATTATTTTATTTGGATTAAATTAAAGTATTTATTTTGAATTGCCTTTGTCTTTAAAATGGTTTTAATGATTTTTACTTGAGTAACGACCTTGGGTTAAGTTTAAAAATCCAGGGCGTTACAAAGAGTTTCTCTTATTTTATTCCAAGATGTCAAGTTGTAGTATCTGGATTCAAATAGCTTTTATTGGACTATTTGGGAAGAGAGATTTGTTAGGATATGTTTGAGGGTTTCTTTCAATATCCGTCATAGTAGAACCTACTATTACAGAAAACTAGACGTAGTTCCGAGTTTGGGGTGAACCAGTATAATTTTAGGTGTCGTTCTTCTTTTTCATTACGCTTTATTATTTACCATTTTATGATGAATTACTTATTTGGTTCTAATCTATGAAGTGAAAATTTGAGATATAATTTAGTTTGTTTCGCATTTATTTATATCTCGCATAAATTTCCAACAACTTGTATCAAAGTCATGGGAACAATAGAGCCAAAAAGTTTCGAGGGTATCATAAAATTTGATGTGACAAATTTTGGATATTGGAAGATGCAGGTTAAAGATTTTTTAACCTACAAGAAAATGCACAAGGTATTGAAGGAGAGACCGAAATGAATGACAGATGATTAGTGGGAGAACCTAAATGAAGAAACAGTTGTTGTCATCAAAATGTGTCTGTCAAGGGATGTTGCGAGTCTTGTAGGAAACGAGACAAGTGCAGAAAAATTGATGGAGGTGCTTACAAGTAGGTACGAGAAACAATCTGATAATAGTAAGACCTATCTTTTTAAGAAATATTTCAATATGCAAATTACTAAGGTTACCACTTTAATTAATCAGTTGAAATCTGTTAAGATAGAATTTACTGATGAAGTACGTGCTATTCAGTTGTTAATGTCTTTACCTAATAGTTGGGAAACCATGAAAATAACAGTGTCTAACTCAGTTGGGGATAACACGTTGAAGTTTTCACGGGTATGTGATTTGGCTAGATCTGAAGAAATTCGTAGAAAGAGTAGTAGTAAAGAATCTGCTGTAGATTCATCTTTAATAGTAAATAAGGGTAAAGATAAGATAAATTTTGAAAATGATGGGTCGAGTAGCAGTAAGAAAAGAGGAATAATAGGAATAAAGAAAATAAAATGTTTTTACTGTCACAAAAAGGGTCACTTCATGAGTTAGTGTAGAAAATTAGAGGAGGATCTGAAAAGAAAACAAGATGTAAATATAGTTGAACTTGATGAAGATATTGATGATGCCTGTGTTTGTGTTGAGAGTCACATGGAAACTAATAAACCCTCATCTGAATGGACAATAGATAGTGCAGCTTCAGTCCACATAACATAGATAGGAGTCTGTTCACATCTTTTACATCAGGTCACCATGGTCTAGTGAAAATGGGAAATGGTAGGATTTCAAAAATAGTGAGAATTGGAAATATTAATTTGAAGACAGAGTGTGGAGAAAAGTTAGTGCTATGAGATGCCATATTTGTGCCTAGAATGAAAATAAACCTTATCTCTATTGACAAATTGGATGATGAGAGTTTCAAACATGAGTTTGGTAGTCGCCAATGTAAACTCATGTTAGGATCCCAAGTAGTGGCAGTTGGCCACAAAAATTCTACACTGTACCGATGTCGATTTGATGTTGCCAAAAGATTAGTGAGACGATGGATGCCAGTTAAAGCCGCAAATGACACGTGCAGAGGTACAATGGCATTAGAGTGGAAGGCCAAAGCAGATGAGAAGGTCAAAGCTAATGTCTCCAGCTTGGCAGCAGGCCTGAAGGAAATAGTCAAGCCACTTGCAGATATCTTCAAGAATAGGTATTGAGGATCGAAGATGTTAGTTCGTACCACTTAGTTGAAAGGGGAGTACGAGACTGTTCTTTATGTCTGGAGAACAAATTTACGTAGCTTGTTCGTACTTCGGAGCAAGCACAAACGAGATACAATTTATTTCCTGATGGTTTCTTGTTTTGTCACTTTTGTTGATTTTACAAGTTTTTTTTTTGTATATCCTTGAAGTTTACGAAGAAGATCAGAAATAGCAGATCCAGTGGGAGTACAATCTTAAAGTTTGCCAAGATTACATGTTTTTTTGCAGTGGGAGGCAAGATTGCCGTTTTGTCTCCAAGTGGGAGATCGTTAGAAAAATGGAGATAAAACTCCAATTATGAAGCCCAAAATCAAAGACCCATTTTTCTTTCATCTTAACCCATAAGGAAACTTGTTATTGGAATTATGGAAGGAAACTAACAAAATAAGAATTAAATGATTGTTTTTAATTGGCTATCCAAGGAGGTGTAACATGCTTCCTTATTAAAGAAGTAATTTTATGGCGATGGAGGAGCAATGATGTTCTTGTTTTTTTTCCATTTTCCCACAAGCTATATGTGTGTGTGTTTGTGGAAGAAAAGGTGTGCAACACCAAAAAAAAAAAAAATGTATGTTTGCTGTGATGTCTCACAAAAGGCAGTGAGGGTCTTTACCGAAAGATAAGAAATAGTGTGTTGAGCCTCTTGTCATTGAATACAAAAAAAAAAAAAAAAATACACCAAACGGAATTTTATTCTAGTGTGTAATTTTAGTGTGACAGCGAGGAATTGGATGAAGGGTTTCTCTAATTTTATTCCAAGATACCAACTTGTGGTATCTGGATTCAAATAGCTTTTGTTGGACTATTTGGGAAGAGAGATTTGTTAGCATATGATCGAGGGTTTCTTTCAATCTCCATTATAGTAGAACCTGCTGTTGCAGAAGACTGGACGTAGTCCCGAATTTGGGTGAACCAGCATAATTTTAGGTACCGTTCTTCTTTTTACCTACGCTTTATTATTACGATTTTATGATCAATTGCTAATTATGTTCTAATCTGTGAAGTGAAAATTTGAGATATAATTTAGTTTGTTCTGCATTTATTTATATCTGACATAAATTTCCAACAACATGATCAAACGTTTTCTTTAAGATTCGATCTCTTCAATTTGAAGATGAAGCAAAGCCAACCACCCTAGGCTTTGGAGATGAAGACAGAGATAGTCTACATTATTAAACAATTAAATTTGAAAAGCAAGGAAATAAGGTTATATATATATTTTTTTGAATAGATAATCTAAACTATTGAAAGATTTATCAAAATAATTTAAACTGACTTTTACATAAGAAAAAGTCAAATAAAAAGGAATATAAATGCAAAATTTAAAATGCCGCAAAATATTCTTTGAAAATTTAATCCTGAAATATTGTAATATGAACATATACAATATGATCGTATGAAATATATTTATCTAACCACCTAAAAGATAATTACACTCTATTTGAAACATGTGCTATAGATATGCTAAGAACAATGGATTGGATTATCAAAATTAGGTCCCTATGCAAGGAGTGTGTGTGTGCCAATGGAATAGATCTCGATTTTGCTATTTTTCCAAGGGACGGTCACAATTTTTCTATGTAGCATCATTTCTCTTGGAAAAAAATCAATTGATTAAAAAAAATTAATGGATAATGTTATGGGTGATTTTGGACCAAATGATAAAATTTTGACATTTAGAAATAATAAAATCAAGAAAAGCATGATACGGGTCAAAGTTGACAATTAAAGACCGAAGTCGGTCCAAGAAAAGGGGGCTAATTTTGGTTACGCCCAAGTCCGCAGCCTAGGCCAAGGGGGAGGCCAAGGTCGACACTTGCCAAATGCCTAAGAGATATCTCAAGGAAGACCCTCGATCAAGGCTAACCTTCTCCATTTGGCACGTCTTGGTCCATTCAACTTAAGAGATAACCTATCTTATCTAGGATTAAGAAACTCATATCCTAAATCCTAGTTGAACAAAGATAAACTCTATATTATGGTTTCATATGAGATAACTTAGACTTCCAACTTCTTCTCTATTATATAATTCTCATACAGACTTAGATATTGAAACCCTTTTTTTTTTCTTGTTTTGTAGGTCCTATATTCCCTAAATTATAAATTCAACTATTGGTGTCACGTGAGGGTCAGATGCATTATTCCTTTCTCAAAATTTGGCATAAGTAGTTTGACGTCGTGTGGGGAAGAAAGTGTTCTACCAATGATCTGCATACCTTACAAAATATGAGTAAGAGGGATGAGAATAACAACGAGGACAAAAGTGGCTTAAAACAAGACCACCACTTGCCGAGGACAAGAAATCAAACACCACCTCAATCTGAGGAAAGATTAGAGGCATTAGAAAAACAAGTAACCGGAATAGGTCGTTGAGGCTATCAAAGGAACAAAGTTGAGGACAAAAATATGAAATCAAAACTGAGGAGTCCTACTAGGGACGGAGGATCAACTAGAACATCAAAAGACAAAGAGACAATCGAGATAAACCTTCGAAACTTGATCAAGAAAAAACGACGAGCCAAGTTAGAGATTGAGATCGAGGTCGAGTGTTCTCCTTGAAAGGTAGAATTTGATGAGAATCTAAGATAAGATAGAAAACATCGAGAAGGATAGAGAAATAGAAGGATTTGATCTTGAGGTAATGATCGAACAAGTGGAACCCCCATTTACGAAGGAAATCATGGCAGCTAACTTCCCCAACAGGTTAAAGTCGCACCATTAAACCTTACGATGGCAAGAAAAACCTAGTAGATCATCTTGGCATGTACAAGTCTTTAATGGAACTTCACAGAGTATCTGATGCAATTCGATATCAAGCATTATTTTTAACCTTGATGTGATTGGCAAAGGATTGGTTCACAAAATTGAAAAGAGGAGAAATTTGCTCTTTCAAAGAACTAGCTCAAACTTTTGTTACTCACTTCTTAGGTGGGAGAGACCAACGTAAGCCAAAGATGCATCTACTAAGAATGAAGCAGGGACCAAATGAAAGTCTACGAGAGTATGTTATATGTTTCAACAATGAAGAACTAAAAATTGATGGATATACTAATGGTGCAACACTGATTGCTATAGGATTTGGATTGGAAGATTAGAGACTTCTTCAATCGATTGGTAAGTGAGAACCTAACATTTATGTTGAATTCATAACCAGAGCTAAAAAATACATGAGTCAGAGGAATTGGTCAAGTAAAAGAAAGAGGCACATGAAAGAGGAACCAAAGTATGTCACTTGCGTAATCGAAACTACACTGGCGAGCGAAGTTCAAAGAGTAGGAAGTTGAAAGAGCGAGGCTTGCCTCAGCCTCGACCTCAATCAAGGTCACCTCGTCATGGTCTAACAAGTAAGTTTGAGAAATATACCCTTACGGTAACATCTCCTAACTAGATTCTCGTTGAAATACGACATACTAATATGCTCAAACATCGAGGAAAGATGAAAACGAACTCAGAAAAGAGATAATGATCGTTACTGTTTATATTATCAAGATCATGGGCACTTCACCCGAGAATGTAATCAGCTGAAGGATGATATTGAAGAATTGATTCGTAATGGATACTTAGGATACTTCATAGAAAAATATGAGAAGCATGAGGAAAGGCAGAACTGAGTGAACATAACCTTCCACAAGAAATCAAGTAAAGTCGAGACCAACTAGCCGAGGTCGAGGCCAACTCCATCATAGATAGATGTATTCTTTTGTTTTCATTTTTCTGTTTGAGAATATTTGTTTTTGTTTCAAAACTTGAAATTTTTTTCTTCATTATTTTAATAGATATGAGTTTGTTTTTTCATTTTGTAATTCAAATTTTATGCTTAAAAATGCTCTCTCTTTCATGCAAAGAAAATATTTCTTGAGTAAAGGGCTACACATGAATATGCTTCCCTGTTAAAAGAAAAAACAGATTATAAGGGATATGCTTCTCTACCAAACAAAAAACAATCTTGTAGGGGATATGTATCCCTATCAAACAAAAAGCAGATTTACTGGGGATATGCTTCCCTATTAAACAAAAAGCAGCTTTACAAGGGATATGCTTCGCTATTAAACAAAAAGCAAATTTACTGAGGATTTGCTTCCTTATTAAAATAAAAAGCAGGAACATTGAATACACTTCCCTATCAAGCTCCAGAGATGATCATTTGTTGGTCACCTCACCTCGTAAAAATTTGATATCTATCTTTATCGAGAAGGTTTCAAGCTCCAAATATGGTCATCGTTGGTCGCCTTCACCTCTTAGAAATAGATATTCATCTATCTCGAAAAGGTGTTTATAATCTTAAAGAAATTGATTTTTATCTTTCTAACAAGATTCAGTACGAGGTTATTCCCTCAAAAGGGGATTGATCTTGAAAATATGAAACCTGGAGGGGATTCATCTTTTGACAAGATTTAAGAACCACCTGGAATGCTCCCAAGGTAACTCTAAGGCCTAGAGCACATCCAAAAAAGTATCCACTGTCAACCTTACATTTTTTATGGGTCAATTTGCAGGCACCTCACATGGCCATGGTGAGAATCTCAACAATGGTCAAAATTGACCAACATGGTCAAGAAGCTGCACAAGTTAGAATAAATTACACTCTCAAGTCGGACCTAGAATGTTTAGATCATAATTGTAAATAGAAAAACCTCAAGATCCAACATGAGAGTGGGGGCTAATGTTATGGGTGATTTTGTACCAAATGGTATAATTAACATTTAGAAATAACAAAATCAAGAAGAAGCATGATACGAGCGAAAACCAACAATTAGAAACCGAAGTCGATCTAAGAAAAAGAAGCTGGATTGAGCCAATCCGAAGTCAGCAACCTAGGTTGAGGCTGACCCTTGCCAAATGTCCAACGGGGCATGTTTGCACATGCCTCGGTCCAAAGTAACACTTTCAGTCCAAGATAGAGCTCAAGGAAGACTATTGGTCGAGGACGACCTTCTTCATTTGGCACGCACTGACCCATTCAGCTTGAGAGATAACTTATCTTATATAGGATTAGAAAACTCGTATCCCAATCTAATTGAACAAAGATAAACTCTATATTAAATTCCCTGTAAATACACCATTATGGTTTCATATGAGGTAACTTAGACTTTCGACTTCTTCTTTATTCTAGACTTCTCTTACTAACTTAGGCATCTGTCCCCTTTTTTCTTGTTTTGCAAGTTCTCTCTTTCTTAAATTACAAATTCAACTATTGGTGTCATGTGAACATCATGTTCACTTTTCTTTTGCCAAAATTTGGAATCAATAGATAATATATAAATTTACCTTTTCAAAAAATAACGAATGAAATGTTTTAAAATACCCCAAACACTAAGCACCAAATTACATAATAAGACTACAAATAACTACTTTTATAATATTACATCGCTCAAGAAAAGATTTTAAAGAAAATAATTTTTTTTTTGAACAGAGAGTAATTTTGTAACGATAAAAACACCTCAAAAATTAGGAATTACCATATTAACTCAATCACCAAACTCATTTTTTGTTCTACTTTTACATTTGACTATGACAACATATTTAAATGTGTAATAAATCTTTCATTAAAAAAATTAGGAATTACCATTTAATGGTGTGATAAATTAAAATATATTGTACAAAAAATTATTTTCTTGGACGAAATTATAAGTGTAATCTTTATATTTTAAGAATTTGTATTTACTTGGTGGATGAACTTAAAAAAATTGACACCTAACCTTTTAATCTATGTGTATCAAGTCTTAACCTTCTAATTGTGTAAATTAAATCCCAGAATTTTGTATCCAATAAATAAATTTTTAATTTTTAAATTTTATATTTAGTGATTGATTTTTTTTATAAAAAATTAAACATAAGTTGAAAGTTGAAAGTTTAAAATCTATTGATAGACGTTCTCGCTACTCGTTTTCTGTTTTTGCTTTTCATTTTTCAAGAAAACGAACCTACTTGATGACGAATTTTCATTTCTTGTACCAAAAATTTGACAGGCATTTCTAAAAAATGAATACAGTTTGAGAAATTAAAAAAAGTACTTCCCTTGTTTTATTTCTATTTAAATTATTTACAATTCATAAAGACACATGGTCTGTTGTTAAAGCGCTATCCGAGAGTACCCATAATTATTCGACTCCCTCTGAAAGTCTTTTTCTTTTTAATTTAATTTGACTTACTGTCTCAATTCCTCTTATTTATATACCAGTTTAATTTTTAATTTTAAAAATTAGTATTTTTAAATCGGTAAGTTGAACCAAAATATTTATAAGTTATAATAAATTTTCATATTTTATTAATGATACTCGCTAATAGACTTTTATCATTATATTAGTGTCTATTACTAACATTTACACAGATGACCCAAAATTTTTAGTTTTTAAATTTTTAATACCTTGTTTTCCTTTTTAGTTTTTAATGATAAAATTTTACAAAAAAACATTTTTTTATTATTTGAAATTCAATTTTAATTTTTTATTTCATTTAAAACTAGTTACATTTCTACATCATATAAATTTTTTCACAAATAATTTTTATCACATACTCGATCAAATATTATCAATAAATGTCTCACTACCAACAAACACACAAAAATTAGAATAAAACTTGGGTGCTGGCTAGATGTCACCCAGCCGTGCAACCTTTCAACGTGGCCCATTTTTATGGTGCCACGTGTAATCTTTTTTTTTTCTTTATTTTTTTAAATAACTCTTTATTCTTCTCTCTTCATTCCCTCTTCCTCTGTTTTCTTTACGTTTTTTTCTTTTTTTTTCTTCCTCCAAATCCCAATAGCAATCTCCAGCTTTCTTTTCTTGCCCCAATTTTGACTCACTCCCATAGTTGTTCCTTTTTTTTTTTTACTCATCCGTTCAACTCCAATAAAAATTTCTCGTATTAAAACCCTTACAATCAAACCTTCATATGAAAGTAGACTCTCTGACAAGATTTCACGATCCTTCAAATTTATAAGTTTATGGTGAACAAGAGAGATATGAAAAAGAAAATTAAAGTAGAAAATGGGTGATAGGTTCAAACTTGAAAAAAAGTAAAAAATTCATGGTGAAGAAAATGGCTAAATGGACGAGAAAGAAAGGCCCAAAGAGATTAGAAGAACAAATAAAGGAAAAGAACCAAAGAACGATTGGGAGATAAAGGAAGGAAAATGAAGTAAATTTTAGATTTGGAGGAAGTTAAAAAAAAAAAAAAAAAGAAAGAAAAATAAGGAAAACAGAGGAAGGGGAGATGAAGGGTTTTAAAAAGAAAAAGAAAAATAAGGAAACAGAGGAAGGGGAGATGAAGGAAGGGATAAGAAAAATAATAAATAAATTTTTTTTTTTAAAAAAAGATGATACGTGGCACCATTCAAATGGGCCACGTCAGAGGGATGCACGGCTGGGTGCTACCTAGCCAGCACCCAAGTTTTACTCCAAAAATTATACTAATAGCATGTTGCACAATTCGTATATACATTAGATTGAATGACCACCTAAAACAATTCATTCAATTACTTTAGCAATGAATCAATGACCAAATTTACATATTCGTATGATTGGATTAGATGTAAGTCAAAATATTTTAAGACATCGATATTGGATTTAGTTTAAATAATTTACAAAACGCTTGTGTGAGACATTGTCGATCAAATTTAAGCAATAGAAAACGAGACTTTGAAAAGTAAGTTTAAATCTACCACAGTGGAAAAGAAAAGTAATTAGAAATTGACAAACCTAATTTAATAGACTTTTGGAATAAGCAAGAAACTTCTACTTCTAGTCATTTACATTGCAAATGGTAGGAAATTACCACAACCAACACCCAGCAGAAAGAATTGAAAATGGGTTCTCAAGTCAACTCAACTGGTTTTTTTTTTTTAAAAAAAAAAAATTTAAAATTTTTCATTTGTTTCACTAAAAATGTATAATAAAAAAGGTGTCCAAACACAACTATCCAAAAAATGCATAGAAACACTCCAGAAATTTTCTGGCTTGAAACAAATTAAGATCATCAGGAAGCCTCTTGGGTTCGTTAATATATACATGCATAAAATTCTAGGGTTGTTCCAACCCACATTAAACTATGAAGATCTTCCTCTCCATATTTACAGTTTCCGTTTCATTTTTCTTCTTCTTCTCACCTGCTTACTCTTGGATTTTCTACTTCTCTGCCACAATTCACAAGGACTATATGTTCTTATTCTGCAATAGCCTACTAGTTTTCATCTGTCTAAATTCTCGCTCCACTGTTTCACTGGATAAAGATCGTCGCCATGAACTGGCTGGAGAGAGACAAGTTGCATGGTGTTGTAAGAGCAGTCTACTGGATAAAAGGAGAATAGTGGGTGAAACTCTATTCGATGTCGTGGAAGAGACTTATTGTGATGATTATGGTGATCTAGTTGTAGGAGATTATAAGACTGTACATGTTAATGTCGAAGTAACTCGAGCTGATGAACTAGACACACCGGAGGATGTTATGACTCTCTCAGTCATTAAAGAAACTAATGGTGATGATAAGACTCTATCAGTCGTTGAAGAAACTCAAGATTATGATGTCGATGTGGTGGAGGATGCTAAGACTGTCAAAGTCATTGAAGTACTTCAAGATGATGATTTCGAAGTGGTGAAGGATGCTAAGACTCTCAGTGTCATTGAAGAACTTCAAGATGATGAATTCGAAGTGGTGGAGAATGATACGACTCTTTCAGTCACTGAAGACACTCAAGATGATGAATTAGAAGTAGTGGAGGGTGATAAAACTCTCTCAGTGGTTGAAGAAACTTGTAATGATGATGAACAAGAACAAGGAGGCAGCGTTGATACCATCAGCTTAGAGGAGTTGAACCGAAAGTGCGAGGAGTTCATAAGAAGAATGAAAAAGGATATTAGAATTGAAATTCTAACACTATAAAGCCATTAGTGCCAACAAAATGCAGTTCTTGTAACTATAATTCCATATAATGTGATAAACTAATAATCCCAATCCTCCTCATCCCTTTGTAAACCAGATCAAAATCTGATGCTTATAAGCCTAGACAGGCATGTCAATATGCATTAAAACAGAATCTAACTAGCATTTTGCAAGCCACAGCAGTTTTTTTGTGGGTTAGCCTTAATGATCAATGGTCTTAAGCTTAGTATTTTAGTCTTCGGGGATGAAGGGGATGAATGTGTTGGAAGATATATTAAAACTATGAAAGCTAAATTAGCTAATAGTGTAGGAATATTGAAAATAGGGTTTGAGAAAGCCTGTAATTTGGCTTGAGGTGTGCTATAGAATGTTGTCCTTGAAGAAGGTGTGCTATAAAATGTTATTCGGCACTGCACTTCCAGGATACAACTACGTACAAGACAGCTTGTGTGCGGTGCAGCTATCTAACGAGTTTCCGTTGATTTGTATGCGGCCCTGATGATCTCAGTGGTCTTAAGCTTATACCTTAGTCTCAGCCTCTCGGGGACGAATGCAGCGGACAACACAGTTGGGATGACAATGTCTTGGAGTCCAACAAGATGATCGAGGAAGCCAGTTATAACAGAATAATTAAATGAATAACCCATACTATAGCAGCAGAGGCATCAGTTACATTTTGAATCAAAACAAAATAAGATTTCAGATACCAGAAAATTGGCACCTGAAACTCACCAAGTCCAACTAATAACTCTCCTCTAAAAAAGTTTAGAGAGAAACTTTGAATATAATATGAATTAAATACACTAGCAAACTGATTAAACATCAATTGAAAACAAATATACTTAATGTATAATATTTAGATTCAAACTTAAGCCAGATGAAGTAATAAGACTTAGATGTAAACATAATCAAAGCTTTGAAAGAACGTAAAAAAAAAAACTTTAACTTTGTATATTCAAACTTTAGTCGAGGCAAGCTTCTGATAAACGTTGTCCCTATTCGCTCGACAAGGGCTTGCAAGCTAACTACAACGATTATCTCTGCAAAATACAATGACTAATTCCGATAGAACTACAATCTTGAACTACTCGGATCTAGCAGAACTCTTGGATACTTGCTCTCAATTCAACCCAAGAACAAAAGAAACAAACAAAGAAAGAAACAATGGAGAGAACTCTTCAATTTTGGAATTGATACTACAAATGAAGGAACAAGTTGCTATTTATAGGCTAGCAACTTAGTAACAGTCGAGCTCAATCTCTGTCAGGTATTGTTTGGTCTGGAGTGTCGTCCATCTTTCTGGATGATGAAACCTTGTTTGCCAACATTTCATATTGAAATAGTAAATATATCTAATTTACTGTATTATTTAGTTAAATCTGTAGTTTCACTAGTAGAAAACTGGGATATAACGATGCGAAAAACGCGTCACGAACAGCATTCGTGACGCAAATCGTTGCGTCC
>JBBPDJ010036985.1:0-12318 GCA_037974625.1 Cucumis cinereus
AATAGACAAATTGATTGACATTAGAGTTTATGAATGATATGTTTTGATTTATTCTGGTCTTGAGTTGTAATTATTTTAATTGGCAATGATAAATTGAAGGTATTTGATTTTAACGTATCTATCATTGTCTATCTCAGATAGACAGTGATAGTGTTCTATCTTTGTCTATCTCAGATGGACAGTGTGAGATAGAAGCTAAAAAAGAGTGTATTTATCACATGTTGGTATCATTATACCTAAATTAAATATGTGAATGAGGAATGACATATTATTGATGTATTTCCAATTTGGAGCTTTTATTAAATTCATTTTTTGTAGATAGATAACCACTGATAGAGTTCTATATTTTTCTATCCCAGATAGACAATGATAGAGCCTTATCATTTTCCTCCATCCAAGAAAAATCATAAAAAACAACAGAATTAAACTACAAGTAAACCATTCATAACAAAACAACCAAACAACATCTTATGAAAATGCACAACTGTTAATTTTATAAATTTCAAAATAAGTTGATTGTCAATAAGTAGAAAAAAACTTACAAACTACCAAAAGTAAACTTTTCAAACATGAAGTTTTACAAAATGTATAAACCAATTCAAGTTGATTGTACAATCAAGATTCAGGTTGAGATTGAGTTTGAGAAATGTTCAAGTGGAAGCTTGGAGCAGTTTCATGCATTCTTTTTATATATTCTAGATGAAGATAGTTGAAGATAGTTGAAGATAGATGAGGAAAAGAGATAATGAGGAGAAATGGTGAATCGCAGAAGGAATTCGCCGAGCGTCTGGTAGAAAAAATCGCCGCGGTACAAAATTAGGGTTAAAGAAATTTCGGGACATTTTTTGTATTTTACATACAATTTGGGCTGGGTTGTTCCGATTTTTAACATTTTTCTATGGGCCGTAAATATTTTATTTTGTTTTCTATTTTTGAAAAAACCCCATTTTTAATCTCATTAGAAAAATATAAAGATAAACTAAAATTAATTTTATCTTAAAGAAACATCCTAATACAATTAGGGAACCATGCATTCTTTTCTAATCTCATCAGAAAATAATATAAAGATAATTGAAAATTTTAAACTATTAAAAACTAAACTAAAAAATTATCATTATTAAGCATGCAATCTTACTCAAATCTTCGTTTCATTATCGAATATAACAATTATACTTTAATTAAAGAAAAATTTGTACATGCATCAATAAAATATAAAACTTATATATATATATATATATATATATATATATATATATTTATAAGATATATATTTTTAAAAAATAAAAAAAAAATCTTTACGTGCTATGATTAGGAATTACCCCTTTTATTTAAATATAACACTTATATTTAAAATAAAGAGAATCTCAACATGCATTTAAGTGAGCATAACAATGCATGATATGCTTAACATATGACAAGATTTTAATATAAATGAAATACTTATGCAACATTTAAAATTTAATTTAAATCATAAGTCTCATGAGTTGATGCCCTTTTTGCATTCCTAAATAATCAATTAAAATTTAAAACCCTCGATTTTATAAAATTTTAAGATGAAACAAAAATAATAATAATAATAATAAAAAGAATTGCTTCTCTTCAGTGGTGATTACCAACAAACAAGAGCTCAAAATACGATCCAATGTTATGATCAAATCATTTGTAAGTATTACAAAATGAGTCGTATTCATAGTGTCACCAAAGTAAGGCACCCAACCTTATCCATATACTATAGACCTTTAGGTTATTTCTTGAACATGATCCACTTTGTATGTCAACTACATATAATTCAAGACTACATACATTAATCTTGGATTTTTTGGTCAATGGATAAATTAATAGTGCATAATAAATAAATCAATTAATCAATTAATAAATTATGAGACGTTAGAGCATAAATCCCAACACAATCATGGTCACGGGAATGTGGTTCAAGTTAAGAATTTCTTATTCCTTGTGGCCTCTGATGTAAAGAGAGCTTTGGAAAGCTGATCAAAATGGATCTGACACTTGGATAGTAAAGGTATGTACATGGTTAAAAGTGGTAATCGTTTTACTTTTCAACGGAGTAATTTTGGTGCTTCGTCAAACACGAATGGGTGGGTTGATTGGTGGAAAAAAAGTTTGCCACTCTCAAAACCCCTATTAAGGTTAAACACTTTATTTGGCAAACTTTCCACAATTACGTTCCATCGGGTTTGAACTTATGTTGATGTCAGGTGATATTAGATATGAGGTACCTTTTATGGGGAGATTCATGCAAATCCATGGAACATGCTCTCTTTGGTTGTTTGAGAGCTTGTAGGATTTGATGACGTTTATTCCCTGCTTGACGAGATCACTAGCTCAACAGTTTCTTCAAAAAAGGTTGGGTTGGCGAATTCTTATCCTCAATCTATCAGGGTGTGACAACTCATGTTTTGTTTTGGAATGTTATTATCTTAAAATAAAGTATGATACGTAGAACTTCAAAAATAAATAGCAAAATGAAAAGATAAAAATTCTTAACTCGTATCACATTTTACAAATAGTATAGATATAAAAGTAATTTAGAAGGCTAAACAACGTTTAGATATATATTTCAAGTTTTATTATTTATATATTTTCATCGAGTTGACATGTTTTTTTAGACAAATGGGAATGTGGAGATCTAAATCCACAAACCTTTCATCTCAACATATATTGATGTCGGTTGAGTTATGGTTGTTTTTTTTGTTTTTTGACATCTAGTAGACATGTTGATGTTGCCTCTTTTCTTTTTGCTTGGTCTTCTTGATTTGTCTAATATTATATTTGAGGTGATTTTTGAAAACTTGCTCTTTAAATATAAGTACTTTTTTTAAAAGGTATATATATTAAACAACAACAAGGAACCCCACAGCCCAGGGTCAAGGCACCAAGCAACAACAAACAAGACATAAAACGTCAAAGGGAACAACCCCATACACAAAATATTAACAAAAACAAAAAAAAAAAAAAAAACACCCAGACTTTAACAGCGTTTGGAGAACAAAGAAGAAACAAAACACATTAGATAAGACCTGCGAGTACTTAAAATGATTTTTCTTAATATGACTACCATGTTTAGTCTACATAAAAAATTATCATTTTCGAAATAGACTGATTTTAAAATATCATTTTAAATAAACATTTAAACATTTAAGAGATAGATCATTCACAAAGCAATTGATAAAAAAAACACTTCTAAAAAAGAATGTTGTTAGCAAAATCACTTTTGAATGTTGTGCAACTAAACTGAAATATTATTCAAACTGTTTTTCTAAGAGAAAAAATACAACCACCCAAAGATTGATCCATTAGAAAGTATAAGAGATACTCCATCCACCACACTTTATGGACACAATTATCTCAAATATTTTTCATAAATATACATAAACAATCAAACAACATAATTACCTATTATTCTTAATCTATATTAAATATGACTGATATTCGTATCCATACAGATATTTTATGTTCCGTTTGGTTTGTCGTCTAAAAGTTATTTTAAAAAGAATTCAATAAAAAATAAAAACAATTTCTTTTTTCTTTACTGCATTCCTAAACATGTTTGATTGCAATCTAAAATTTTGAAATTTGAATTCAAAATTTCAGATTTGTGTTTAGTTGTGAATTTGAAAATGCATTAGTACATTTTTTAAGTTCATAATTTCTTAAAACAAAATTTTAAAATAAAAAAAAACAACAATTTATTGTTTATGAAGTAAATTTTTTCAAAAATTGTTTTTTAAAACAAGTATGCCAAACATATTTTAATTATTTTTTTGTATTATAATTATTATTATTTTAAAACAAAAATAATCACAAATCAAATGAGACGACAATCATTCTGACGACATGTAAGATTCACGATCAATGTTAAATTAGGCTTAAACTTAACCATAATTAACATAAACTTCTACTCTAAAGGACAAAGATTTGATCTCCAATGATTTTTTTGTATTAGAACAATTTTTGACATGAGAAATGAAAAAAAAAAAAAAAAAAAGAGGGAAAAAGGTGTGGAAATATGTGGAGGGAGAAATTGTGTCGTAGGTGTGAGATTTGTGAGAGTGATAGACAAAGGTTGAAACGAATCCTTTGTCTCTCTCCTCTTTTATTTAACATCATCACTTTCTTGGTGGTTCCTATTTTTTCTCTACATTCAACCCTTCTCCTTCTCCTTCTCCTTCTCCTTCTCCTCCTCATTCTCATTCACCCACATGTTTCTGTGCCCTCTTCTCTAATCCATTCTAATTCTATTATCCATTGTTTTCTTTCTTTCTTTCTTTCTTTCTTTTTTTAATTTTCAATTCCAATCCCCATTTGCATGCAAACCCAGATCCCATCTCCACTTTTTTACACAATCCCCTTTTCCATTCTCCTTTTTCCCCATCAAAAAAGGTGAAATACACAGTTTTTCCCATTTCTTCAAGTACCCAATTTCCCGATTCCCCAATTTCGAACAGGATCTGATGACTCTGATGATGGCTATGTGGGATTGAAACCCGCCGTGTTGAAATTCGGTGGGAGTGTCCCCAAACGGGAGGCACAGTAAAAGGGTTTTCTGACGGATCGCTATACAGAAAGTGGTGGCCGTTGTGGTTTGAATCGGGCAGTTGGCCTGGAGTGCATTCTTAGCATTGTTAGGGCACTTCGGATGGGGTCCTGCTTGTCTGCGGAGAGCAGGAGCCCCATTCCTGGTTCCCCAACTTCTCCGGCTAAGCATCATCGGAGTAAGAACAGTTCCAGGAGGCGAAATTGTTCGAGAAATTCCTCATTTGGGGATCTCTCACTTCATCGGATCCCTGGTAGGCTCTTCGCTAATGGCTTCACTGATGTGGCGTCTCTGTTCACGCAGCAGGGCAAGAAAGGAACCAATCAGGATGCCATGATTGTTTGGGAGGTTTGTTCTTCTTTCTCAAAACCCATATTTTTCCGAACACCTCTGATCTTAGATCCAAATCCTAAAGATGCTGGAATATGAATATATGTTCATGAGTTTGATTGAATTGCTTGCTTTCTTGGTTCTTACTTTGAGTCTTATTAATTAGTTATCTGATCCAACATAGATTACATCACTTGGGTTGCTTCTTCTTTACTCAACTTTTGTGTTTTTTTTGTTTCCTCTCTCTATTATGTGGTTGAAAAGTTATAGAAAACTTTAGTTTCTTTCCTTTTTAAAATTCCCATCACTAAGCCTGAGAGGCCACACAAGTTTTTGAGCTATTAAGTTTTCATAAAGGATTTGAATCAGGGATCTTGGTGGGTATCTTTGTTACCACCTGGGAAGTGGGCACCCTCTGGGGTCTGTCAGTTGTGCTTTTGTTAACTCTCTTTTTTTCTTCATGGCTTCTTGGGGTGGGGTCAACATTTAGGTTATTTTCTTAAATCTTTTTGTCCATTTTTCATGTAATAATGATACTACATGGCATGATCCATTACTTTCTGAAACTCCTAACATCTCAACATGCATCTGATTGACTCTGATTTCAACTTGGGTTTCAGAATTTTGGCTCTAGGACTGATACGATCTTCTGTGGTGTTTTTGATGGCCATGGTCCTTATGGTCATATGGTTGCGAAGAAAGTGAGGGATTCTCTTCCTCTGAGGTTGAGTGCACATTGGGAGGTTAACTTGACCACTGATGATGTTCATAGAGAGATCAGTCTTAATAATACAGGAAGTACAAACTCGGATGAGGCTACCTCATTTTTATCTGCTGATGAAGAGTCTAGGGCCTCCATTGATGTTGATGGAACAGAAAAGCAACCTGAAATTTTCCGTACTTTGAAGGAGTCTTTTCTTAAGGCTTTTAGAGTTATGGATTGGGAACTCAGAATGCACCAAACTATAGATAGCTTCTGTAGTGGTACTACAGCAGTGACTATTGTTAAACAGGTGCTGTTTTATGTTAGAAAAGAAATGGTTCCTATTTAATTTCAAATAAGATTTGCTACGTGTGCTCTTTCTTTGCTCATAAAATAGTTCCTTCTTTTTCAGGGTCAGGATCTTGTCATTGGAAATGTTGGGGACTCCCGAGCTGTTTTGGGCATGAGAGATAAAGATGAGTCTCTTGTTGCCATTCAGTTGACTGTGGATCTCAAGCCAAATCTTCCAGGTTTTTGCTCTATCCTGAACCTACTCATGCAGAATTTTATTTTGTCAGTGGGGCTCTGCATTGTTCTTAAAATATTGTTGATACGGCTGAAAATGAATGGAAGCCGTAGGAAAAATATCTTCATATAATCAGATTGCATAATGTATATGAAATTTACTCTTCTCTTTCTTTCTCTGATTTGGTTTTTTGAAATCACCTCCCATGTTTTCCAAATTTTTTAAAAACAAAAAAAAAAAAAAAAAAAAAAACATAGAAAACACTGTTTTATGTTTTTAAAATGAGCATCTTGGTCAACAAGTGTTGAACTTTCTATGAAAAAGTGTTTTACTTTTCTATGTTTGTTTTTAATGTTCCAAGTTTTCTCGTGTGTAATTGTCTAAATACCTGTAGGCTGTAATCATACCCTATAAGGAAGTTTTGGACAATGGATTATATTTCTTGAATCATATATGCATAACGAGGCATCTCAGTTGGAATTGTTTAAGCCCAGTACTTTGGACTGACGGACTGTATTCTTATTATCTTATAAGCCAAAATGCCAAGTTTTTTTAGAGAGATCCAAATGCTAATTTACTTTGAAATTTATTTGACTGTAGTCAACTCCTTTCCCCCCATTTCTGCTATTTTGCTGACGGATTTCTTACTTATTCTTTTCCCCCAACAGCTGAAGCAGAGAGAATCCGTAAATGTAGAGGTCGTGTCTTTGCCCTCCAAGATGAACCTGATGTAGCTCGAGTTTGGCTTCCAAACAGCAACTCTCCCGGACTTGCCATGGCACGGGCATTTGGAGATTTCTGCCTCAAAGACTTTGGTCTTATCTCTGTACCCGAAATATCATATAGACGGCTCACTGAAAAAGATGAATTCATTGTTCTGGCTACAGATGGAGTATGAACGCAATTTCTTGTACCATTTTCTTTCAAAAGTGAATCCACCTGCTGTTTTTCTCATGTTCGGTGCTCGGCTTGTGTTTCGTTTTGCAGATATGGGATGTGCTGTCAAACAAAGAGGTTGTAGATATTGTTGCATCAGCTCCAAAACGTACTACCGCAGCTCGCACTCTGGTAGAAACTGCGGTTAAAGCATGGAAACATAAATACCCAACTTCCAAGATTGATGACTGTGCTGTTGTTTGCCTCTTTCTTGACTCAAACTCCGGCAATGTATCATCTGCTTCCAATACTAAACCAGAAGAGCAACAAAGTTCAGCAGATCAAGTCAGCGCACCAGTCGAGAACGAAGATTTCTCTGGCCCAAATGGTCTGAATCGTTCAGGGACAGTCCGAACCAGCAAGGAAATTTTGCAGGATGGAAGCGAAGAAGATGAAATGAAGGAGGAAGAAAATTCAGAAACGGGAATAGAATGGTCTGCCCTGGAAGGAGTGTCGCGCGTAAACACTTTGGTAACCCTGCCGAGATTCAATCCTGGAAAAGAAGATAAGAAAGGCCGGAAGTAAATGAGAAGTACAAAAAGATTTATCAGTGCCTTCTTGTTTTGGTAAAATGTTATTAATCTTTCGTTTTTCTTGCATATTTCTTTCTGTAGGAGAAGAAAAGTTATAAAAATTGAACTTGGAAGAGATGTCGACCCAGCCTTATTAGTGCGTCTGGGGAATATTCGACAGTCTCATATCGATAGAAATTGAGTTTTGTAGAATCTGATCGGGACTGACATGCTGTCCTTTATTGTTATGATAAATTTTTGTTGTATGAATGGGTTGTTATTTGTAATGTTGATAATAAATTTTGTGATTGTAAAGGGGGCGTTCTAGATTCACACATCTTACGAGTCTGGTTTGATGTGGACTGCAGATTGTATGAATATTGTTCCACTTGGTAAAAGGAGAAAGCTGATTTTTTTATGGTGTTGCCCTTTTTGGACCTAAAAAAGTAGAGGGTGGGTGGGGGTGGATCCTTGTTGATTATTTGACAACTTTGCTTTGGTCGTTTTCTCATCCACACCCATATTTCTTTTTCTGGCGGATGCCAACGCCTTCCTCCTACTTTTCAATCAAGTTTCGCTTACACTTTCATATGGAGGTTCAGAATAAAAATCAATTGGAATTCAGTTCCAATATTACTCGCTTTATTTCTTTTTTCATTGACTTCGTTTGAAGTTCATTTGAATTTTGTATGAAAATTATTTTGTGACTATTTAATCCTAATAATGTTTGTATTTGGATTCTAAATTTTGAATTTTACAAACACCAAAAATAAAAAAACGAAATGATTATCATACAAAACCTTAGTTTTCAAATTTTGACTTGCCTTTTAAAAACATGAGTGAAAAGTAGATATCAAATCAAGAAATTTGGTGGTAGAATAGATGTTTAAAGGCTTAATTTTTAAAAACCAAAAACAAAAGACGAAATAATTATCAAACGGGGTCTTAGTTTTCAAATTTGAATAGGTTTTTGACAGCATGAGAAAAAATAGATATCAAAACAATAGATTTAGAGGTAGAAGATGAGTTTGTAGGCTTAATTTTCAAAAAACAAAATCAAGGTCTTCACTTTTTGCTCCTCATTTTTTAAATCTATGCATCTTTTTTTTTTTTTTTTTCAATTATGGTTTTCAAATTTTTACAAGTTTATCTAATAAAATTATTAAGGATTTCTTGGAAACTATTTCTTTTAGTTTCCAAAATCGGACTTTGTTTTTGAAGACATTATGGTAAAAAGTGGATAACAAAATTTTGACCTTTATGGACACAATTAGCGTTTTTAAATTTAATTTTTAAATATCAAATAGTATTAAATGGGATTACAATATCATTTTTATAATTTAACTAATTAAAATGCATTCTAAATAATAATTCAATATAATTTGTGATTAAGTAATAATAATTTGTAATAAGTAGCAAAATATTAGGCTATTTCTAAATATAGTCATGATTTAGTAGATTTGTATATATACCAATAACTAAGATAGGGTAAATTGCAAAAACTACCCCTACAAATCATATAAATGTTAAGAGATGGATCCTCAAACTTACTCAGTTGTAGATTTTGGACCCCCAAACTTTTAGTGATAAAATCTAAATGATTCGTCGAAATACAAGTTATAATAGCCTTTTATATAGAATAATAAAATAGAAACGTGATAAAAGTGTATAACGTGCAATAATTCTTATGAAAATATGAACTATGTGATCTATGAGCTATAAAAGACAATGCATGTTTATCACGGTTTTTCTTGGCTTAATGCAAGATACTAGTAAAAAGAAGATAAAGTGAAATGAAGAAGTTGTCCTAAATGATTGGATCTGGTTTGCTGATTCTGGTGTGGTTTTGCGTTATTCAATGAAATGTGATAATGATTTTGCATTAAAAGTTTTTCTAGTCAAGTCGAAGTATAAACTCAAGTAGATACCTGGTGAATCCAGGGTCGAACACAAGGAATATTGTTGTTCAAGTTATGAATTACAGTTTTACTCTTTCGTGAAATAAACTATAATTAACTGAGTGAAGTTAATTATGCATCCTACTTAAACTACTGTTGTCCAGGTGGTATGCGATGGATGGGTGTAAATGGTAGTGAAATAAACAGTTTTAAAGTTATGCAGATGTTAATTTGTAGAAAATATGCGATGAAGTAGGTTAAAGAAGTTTTACTTTTCTCTTAACAAACATAGATGTTATTCATGTGTCCACTTGCTAATTAAGGCAAGTATCCTTCCGGGACCTACATGCCACAAATACTTTATCTCTAGATGTAAATGTTATAATGGTATGTGATAGGTTTGCACTTGTTTCTAAGTTATCTCATATCTTTTTTTGACGTGGTATTAGTCACTTAGGGGTCGTTTAGGCCGTAAAGTGGGTTATTATAGTCTGTGAGTTATAATAAACTGTATGTTATTATAGTCTGTGTTGGTGTGCAGAGCATTATAGTCTGAGTTATTATAATTTGTGTTTGGGTGCATATTATTATAGTCCAAATTAGAATCTGTAAAATAAATATTGGTTATCTTAGATCATCTCTATTTTTCTGCACTATTATTTTTGTCCTACATATATTTAAGTACATGAAATATCATTTTTGGAAAACATATTTCAAATTATATCTTCCACCAATTTATACAAACTAGTTTATTACTACATAAAATGCACATGTTATAAAATTTTATAATATAGTCTCATTTATAGAAATCGATATGTGATTTTATTAAATCTTGTTAATTATGTTGTTCATTTAATAAATTTAATATTATATATATCTATGATATTTAGATTTTACTAGGTTTTATAATAAAATTTCTTAGACTTTTGTCATTTTAACTAATTTGAAAAAGATCATAATTTTCTTATAAATATTATAATATGTTAACTTTAAATTGAAATAAACTAGTATTTTAATCTTGAATTCAATTATTGAAAAATTACAATTTGTTTTTATCAAATTATATTTGAGGAATAAAAAAAAGCATAAAGTTTTTGAATTTTTATTTTTATTTGACATCTAAGTTTTTTCCAACATTTTAATTTTTGAGTGCAAAAAATAATTCTAGGTCTTCGAGTTAAATTGACCAATGAAAAAAAATAAAAAATGTTATTAAACTAAAATAGAGATTTCTAGACATATAGCCTAAACAAATATATATATATATATATATATATATATACTAGCATTATCCCCTAAAATGAAGAAAACATTAGTTTAAAACAAAAAATGAGAAAAAGATAGTTTTAAAAAGATAAACTAATAATAATAATAATTTAGGAAAAACTCCAAAAGAAAAAAAAATATATATTTTAAAAAATATTAATTTAATAATATTAGTATCTATTTGGAATGACTTAGAAAAAAGTTTTTCAAAAATTCATTTTTATTTAGACATTTTTTATAATGACTTAGAAAAAAGTTTTTCAAAAATTCATTTTTATTTAGACATTTTTTATAAAAACTTCTTAAAATAAAAGCACAAATGGATTTCAAAACTTTTTTTAAAAAGTATTTGTACATACAAGTTTATTTGGTTTGTTATATATCTTTTAAATATTTTTATTAAAATTTTCAAGGTTGATTGGTGACCACCGAAGGTTGATTGGGGGTGGTCGTCGAAATTGGTTGTCGAAAGTTCACCGGTGGAGTCACCGAAGGTGGTGGTCGGAGATTAGCCGACGACGATCACCGGAGGTGGTGTCCGAAAGTTGGTCGACATACTTTCCAACCCTTAAAACAAATACCCCTTGGGTTGAAAAATAGTAAAAGCATGTGAGTTATTTTAATCCTAATCTTAATACCTAACTAAAATAAACCTTGCAACAAACATGGAGTGGACTTTTATAGCCCACTCCACTCCACCTCACTCTATGCCCCAAACACACCCTTAGTCTTTAGAGCAGTTAACTACCTAGTGAAGGGATGAGAGCTCTTACGCAATTGAAGACTTTAACAGAACCATTACTCAAATTTAATTGAAAAAATAAAAATACCAAATACATTGGCAAAAAATTACATAAACAAAATTTTACTATAAAATTAATAAGGTTAAGCATGCTTTAACATTAAAATAAATAAAATTACAGAGAAGAAATTGAAACTTACTTTCGTTGTCGACTCTGAATCTACAAATCACCAAATGTGAGGTCACCACCACTTGGAACCTTTCCTATCCTCTAGGTAGATGAGGTTGAGTTGTGGGAACCTTTTTGGAATTTGGGAATGTTTTGAAAGAAAATTATAGAGAGAAATAGAGGAAAATTCTTTGTATGCGAATCTCTATTTTTTTTTTTTTAAATCACCCAAAAGAACTATTTATCCTTTCAATTGAAGTAAGAGAGAATTGCGGGATTATGTAGGTGAATCCCACATTTCTCACAGTTATTTAATTTCAATCAAATTAAAATTAAATTAACATTAATCATATTTAAGTGATCTCTCTCATAACCTTTAGTTTTAATTTAAATCAAATTTAATTAAACTAAACCATTAATTAATTCTTCAATTAATTAATTACTAAATCTCTCGTAGCCCAATTTTGAATCATGTCCAAAATAAAATTATATTACAAAGTTTAATTAAAATATAAATTTTATATTATAATGTATCACCATACATTATATTAAATCCCTAAGATAATTTGAAAATTTCAAATTATATCCAAAATATATTAACTGTAACATCCCAAACTTTTTTTAAGGTAAATTGTAATTTTATATTATTATTTATCTTATTATTTTTGGTAAAGTTGT